>CADDXX010000379.1:314102-376924 GCA_902810485.1 Alauda arvensis
TCTGCCGTCGGCGGGGAACTTGGCAGGGGCGGGCGGAGCTCGGCGCGGKTACCGCGGTTCGCTGGCGGGGCCGGCGCCGGGGCAGCTCCGCGCTCGCTGCCGCCTCACCTGCGAGGCGGTGCCGCTGCCGCGGGGTCCGCGCTCCCCGCACCGGGAACCGCCGGCAGCGGCTGCTCCCCAGCCCGGCACCCGCACGGACCCSGGCGTCTCGGACAGCCGGGCAGGGCTTGCTGAATTTCAAGTAGCTGCGAATAATGAGATGCCTTTCATTCGGGGTTGGGTTTTCTGCCCGTTGTAAGTACAGTAAAGCCTTTATCCGAGACGAGGTTTTGTTTTCCTCGTGAGGCTCGCCGTGGCAGCCCGGCGGTGCTGGGCGGCAGCCGAGCTCGCCGCTGGRGCTGCTGAGCGCTCAGTTGTTGTACGAGGGAGGATCTGCGGCTCGTAACCAAACCCAAACCACCGAGTTAATTTTAACTCCGCGTGTGTCGGGGAGGGTGGAGTGCCGGAGGAGTTTGGTGGATCATCGTACGAATAGAGAGAAATAACAGAGCAAGGGTTGCAGCTCTGCCTCGGAGTCGGGGAGGGAGATTCAGGGAGAAATTCTCWGTTTGAGAGGGTCGAAAAGTTGTATGACAATTAGAGGAACGTGTAAAAGTATGTTGCTCATTTAATTTCACTGTCCTTCCCATTTATTAGGGGGCACCGAGAGTCAATCTAAGGCCCGTTAAGGTTAATTGTATTCTTCATACAAAGGAATTGACTCCCTTCTGAAGAAATAGATTTCTGGGGTCTTTTTTTGAACTTAAGACATTTATTAGATTTCTAATTTAAATAGTGTGCAACTTTTCAACTTTTCAGTTTCTACAGTTCCATTGCAGCTGCAAGTTCGTAGAAAGTCATCTTTATAGAAAGAAAAAGTTATTGTAACTAATATGATGCTAAACCCCCCCAATAAACTGGAAATTAAGGCGTGAATTAAGGTGATTATGAAGATGCTTTGTATGTGCAGAGATTCACATCAAACATTATACCAATAGATTTGGTTTATTCAGTACAAATATAAATAAGCGTCTATATTCATGTGTGATGTGAACAGTTCTCCTTTTAGAAGTTATTCTCTGTGATTTCCTTCCCCTGTATGTTAGATGAACATGTAACCTGAGTGGTACCTTTCAGTTGTTGTAGAGGCAAGCAGTACTATAGAGTCACTCAGTGTGTCAGTCAAAATAAGACAAAACAATTCACTAGAAAGGAAAAGAGTATCTTTTTGAAGGTCAGGCTTCTATTTTTATGGTCATTTCAGAATGAACAGCAAGTTTTGCCTCATAGTTGTGGATTTACTTGGTAGGCTTGTGATGCAGTAGTRTGTCAGGTGCAACCTCAAATATCTGGGGATTATCCACATGAACTTAAAGAAAGAAACAACAAAACAGGAAATAATTTCATGGTTATTAGTTGTACACTTTTCTGGGACGCCTTTTAAGTGTATTGAAGGCATTAGTGATTATAGATCTCGTTAAAGGCAAGTGTTTACATGAATGGCTTGAATAAAGACAGTGGTTTAGGGGTTAAAAGCCTGATTTTATGGCACAGTGTTGAAGGATCCAAGGGCGAACTTTGATTTGTCCTTTAAGCAGAGCTACAGAGGCAGGAATATCATYGAAAGGGGGCTGGAAATAAACAGAAACAAGTACAAGTCTGGTTGCCTGAGAAGTTAGGATGACGTGATTGGGTGTGTCTTGTGAGTGATGAGTACAGAAATTAAAATTATTGCAACAGTGAACTGTGATACAATGTTCTGTGGAGAGCATTTTAAATCTCATAGGAAATCTGCTGCTACTGGAGGACCAGCAAGGAGGAARATGCAGTTAACAGGAGTGGAAAACAAGCGGGGGATGTTCTACAAACTACTGATTTGTACTGCCTCCTTAGTCTTTGGAGGTAACTTTGTAACCTTTTTGAGGTTTTTTTCTGGAGTTCAAAGGTTGTGCATCTACTTTAAACAAAACACTCACCTGACGTCCCATTTCAGAATATGAGCTCATTATAATCTGCTGCTCTATTGCCTGTAGACAAGGTTACGTTTTGTGGTTCAGTAGCAGTTTGTAAACATTGTTTGTAACATAYGATGTTTGTAAACATTGCTGGATGCTCTAAAATTCAAAATSAGGAGGTTTACATGAAGCACTTGAGAGGTCAAACACAATAAACTGGAATTTGTGTTACAATGATAGAATTAGTTTTTCTCTTGAGATAATCCCTCAAGAGTGTATTCCTTGAGCATGTCATAAGAACATAATTAGAACCACCAGCTGAATTAATTAAAGGACAGCGTCAGCTTGAACTGGAGAATTGACGTAGCTTGGAAGAGAACAGAGGGAAGCTACCTTATGACTAATGTTGGTCATACCTGGTACAGCTTTTGTCAGGATTCTAATTCTGTCATTTTTTTCAAGAGAATATGTATAACACTGAGAGCTGAAGTCCACCTGGTTCTGTTGAAAAGAACTGCAAGTCCCTTAGAATTTTCAGTTATTATCAATGGTGGAATGCATGGCAGAAGATGCATCAGCTCTTGAGATAAGGCAAAAAAGTCATTAGTTCATGACTTAATAGAGTTGTTGCATAAGAATATGCTAATTGGGCACAAATAAACATTTTCCCTGTCGCCTTTTTTGCCATACTGTAATCTGATTTTTGAAGAGATAAACTCCTTTAGAGACTCAGGTTGTTATCCAGAAAAGAGTAAACAATACTGCCCCTGTGAGAACACACAGCGGCTCTGCATAGCTGCCTAACAATGTTCTCTTGGGTTCTCTTACCTTCAGAATGTAACTATGCATGCAGATATACCTGTCAATATCTTTGGAAGCAATTTCCTTCCCAGTATCTCCTGAATCCCTGGGATCAGAATGTTGGCTTTGTTCATGCTTTGCTACCTCACTGCCAGTGCTCCCCTGTGACTTAAATGCTGACCCAAGCTGTTCTGTGGGTTTACTCTGGCGGGATGGCCCACTCTTGCCATTGATTTGTGTAGCCCTGTTCTGGGTTTACAGTCATGGCCCGTGCTASTTAGGGCTGGGAGGAAGAAGGAGGTAGGTTTACTCAGTTATCTTCCTTTTGTGGTTTGTTGGGCACAGACCTGAATGCAGTAGTGGCATCACTGCCCACCCTTTCAGTCTCAGATATGTAGCTGTGCACCTTGTCTGTGCCCCTGTGTTTGCCCAGGGGCACTGGAAACACTCTGGGAATGGTTGCTAGTGGCTCTTAAGTCTTAAAAACGTTTTTTCTTAAGCATTTTAATGCAGTTTAAATGCGTTTTTAAACCTAGGCTGCAGCTCCACTGCACGTAAGCAGCATTCAGTCCTCCCTTAAGGCCCCCTCTTGCTGTATGGTTTCAAAGAAGGTTTGTTACACTGAACTGAACATCGAGAGTCTGTCGTGATGTTACCACAGGTTTTATCCAGGATTCCCACAGAGAATTTATCCAGCCGAAAGCACATCATGAATTCCCAGGAAAGAATTTCCACTTTGRTTTCCCCCTCTCCTCTGCCAGTTGGAGCAGATGTTCTTATCACCACGCTAAGAGGGCGCTCYGAATTGCAATATGATTGTTTCATCAGGCTGAAGTGAGTTACCTTTCAGATGTGTAATTACACATCAGGCAAAGACAGAGRGAATGCAGAATTTAGTAGCTGAAGGAAATGAACATATTTGTACAACAGACAGCACCTGGGTTTCTGACAGCCATCTAAGTGGTTTTCACTGGAGCAAAAAGCAGAGCTGAGGCAGAAACACCTACAGTTTCACACAGGCTGCTTGATCATTTGGCAAAAAGTACTGGGAAGCCTCTTAGATTACGGCAATGGAGTTCTTCAACTTCTGCAGTGTTCTCTTCTGTTTTGAAGGGCAGCCATTAAGAAATAGTCATTTTAATTCCAGAGTCTTACATCTTCATCTTGTTAGTGTGTGAGCACTTGGTTACTACTGTGTTTATTTGATGTTGCACCCTAAGCTTGCATATTCTGGTTTTATTCTGAGAGCTGAGCTGTGTGTTCTTTGTTTACTATATCACTTGGAGATGTAAAGATTCAGCAACATCTGTGCAGCCAAATGTTTTTCTGTGTGTTCTTCAGCAATAACTGATCAACACCCTTGCCCTGCAGTGGTGTGCACCAGTGCAGCTTGGTAAACAATTCTCTTCATATTGCACTGGTTGGAGACTGCAGCTGGCTCYATTGATAGAATTAAGGGTTTTTTTGGTCACCAGGAATTAGAACTATGATCTGTGGRAATTGTTTAGGTATTCTGGTTATTCCTGTGCTGTATAGATATCCTGAGCAATACAGGCAAGTAACATTTTTATGTTGAAAAATATGGAATTTCTCAGGCAAATCTTTTGGCGTTCAAAAGCGTGAGATGAGTCTTTCTAGCTTGCTTTATTGCTGTGTGGAGAGGGGTATGTGAGTACTCCAGTGCTTGGGAATAGATATGGATACAGAAGCMTAATCTCTTCCATCTCCTCCTGATTCCCAAAATAACATGAAAGCTGTAAAACTGCATGCAAATTTCTCCTCATTCTTTTCAGATAGAATGGAATAGTGTTTTGAAGACTGTTAAGTTCTTTGGTGGAACATTTCAAGGTCTTTCATGTGATTTTTTTTTTTTTTTCAGTTCTTCCTCTGCTCTCTCTGTCCCCTTAGTTTTATTGGGGAAAAATCTGACCAAAGGCAAAATGCAGCAGTACCACAGTGTGCAAAGCAGAATCCTGACTAGTACCTATTGTGATGTTTAATATCCTATTCTGTTTACATTATTGTTCTTTTACATACAGATGTCAGCTCTTCAGTTCCTTCTAGACAGAATGGGACATTGGGCACTTAAACGTTGTGCTTAAGCTTTCCAAGTGATCTCCTCCTAATCCCTGTAGCCCTTGAGGGCTTTTTCAGAGATCTCAGCAGTCCAGGCAAAATCAAGGTTGTTTTCCACTAGACAAAAGGCTGGGATGAGGTYGCTCCTGCTGTGGGGAAAGATGTCTGGAAAGGAGGTGGTTGCCCATTTTCCCCTTGGTCTTGCACCTTTCCTTGTGGCAGGGGAGCCTGGGGAGTGTTGGTTTCCTCCCAGCTGCAGGCTGGGCTGGCTCAGCTTTGGGAAGTCTCTTCTTGTGCTAGTGCTGGCAATTTATATCTGCTGCCCAGTGTAATTACTGGTTTTCCTGTACACAAAGGTATTCCTGACGTAAATGAATATTTTTTCTTCAGTCAGATTGAGAGCTTTTATTTTAGGGTGTGTGTGTCTGTGTTTGTATATCTTTTAAAGAGGGTATCTCTTCGAACAGCAGCATTTTTTTTTAATCTGTTGTGAAATCTTCTGGAACATATCACTGAAGTGAGGTAATGAGCCTAGATAAAGGACTGTGTTCCTGGTARAATAGATTATTTTTCCTGCAGTCACATCTCAAAATGTTGTTTGGAACAGCAATCATCTTTGCATGCCAGTTACATTAGGAGTTGTTTAAGAAAGTTTTTTCTGTCCTCAAACTTATTTTTTTTCATGTTTGTCCAGGCCGTTTTTCCAAATGCCTTGCTGTGCAAATATGTGCAGTCTCTATTGCTTTCTTCCTACACGCTGCGTTGGCAGCTGAGTGCATTCAAAGATCATGAGTCAGGCTCCCTTAAAAAAAAAAAAGAAATCATAAAAATGAGATTTAAAATACTGTACTTGTAAACATTTTCTGTACACAGGTATGTAGATCTGAACTTTATTTTGTATTGAAAACATTTTTTTTGTTTTGTCTCACAAACTCCAAATTTCAGGACTTGGGTTTTCAGGAAAAAGTSTCTGTGAGGCTTTCCCTGTAGCTGACGATTGTAGCTGATAGCTTTTCTCTTTTGTCTGCTTCCTGATTGATGAAGTGGCAGAAACATCATTTCCAAAGCAGTGGACACTTGGGAATTAAGCTAAACAGTAATTTCATGTTGCAGGGTTATTGTATGCCCAAGTCATACCCGTTTTAGAGTAACTGTAGTTAAGATGGATGTGTGAAGAYTTGTTAAAACAAAGCAAAAAGCGAGAGGTGAAGTGTCTATGGTAAATGATGCTGAAAATAGCAGCAGGGGCCTGACGATGTAGGCAGCAGAAAGTTGGAGACATGAACCCCCCACCATGGTGCCCCTTAATCTGTTTCACATGTGTAAGCTCTAAAGCAGAGCCTACTGTGGATTTGTAAACACAAAGGTCTTTAATGTCTGAGATAAGGACAGTCTTTTTCTTCATTCAAACAGCCTAAAAATTGCGTTACTAATTTTGTAAGTTACATGTTGCATTAATATTCAATTTCTTGTGTTGTGCAAATAGGCTTAGGGYAGAAGAAGTACTTTTCCAACAAATGGTACAGCTGGAGCTGTTASTAATTCCCTAATCTTTCTGTGGCATATAGTAATTGCACTTAATTGTTTGCTTTTGCTATGTTTTATGGTGTGAAATGCAGTATGTCAATGCTGCTGAACAGGTACCTCAGTGTTTAATGTTAATATTCTTGACAGAATTTCTGAGTTTCACCTGACTGGGTGAAACAGCTCATATGTGGCTACCCATGCAGTGCTTCATATGTTTTCTTGTAATCAGGGTTTGTAGTTGGTTTTTCTTGGTGATGGGTTGGTTTTGTCTTTGCACACATTTCTGTGCAGGATGAGATAAGAGAGGGGCTGGGCCAATGCCTGTGGCTGGGAAACAGACATGTAAAGTAACATTTTCTTACACAGCCACTTAAAATTCGTAGTATGCTAGGGGTTAAAATTCCTGTTAAATTGCTTTTGGCCCTTCTACTTCAGTGGGGCTCTCCACGGCTAATTCTACTTTTTATTCTTTAAAAAGCATTTTAGGTTTCTTTGGAGACCACAAGAACGTACCTATAAGTGTTCCAGGTTGTAAAAATGATTCTTCATATTCCCTCCCATCCCATTCTATTCTGGTTTCGCCCCCGTGGGTTTGAAATTGTACCTAAGAAACCATTGAGTCTTGGACAGGGCACTTGGGAATGTTAAATCCCAGCCCAAGTTCTCTCAGGGCCTGTTGCTTCTGCTCTGAAAGACAGCAGAGTCTGTAAGCTGTGCTTTAACCTGGCCRTCCCATGTGTTTGTCACAATCACTCTGTCATTAACAGCAAATGTGACCATCTAGAAGAGCATATGAGCTATTTATTGTTTTCTCTTTCAAAATTGATACACCTCCCAGAGGTCTTGGTTCCAATCCCCGTGTTTTATGGCTGAGGATATTGAATGCTGCTATTAAGCTGTTTGACTGTTTTTTGTGAGTAATTTTCTCTGATGTGAAGAGTAATTCCTGTACCCAAATCATTAGCTGGCATTTCAGCCCTGGTGCACTGAATGATGTGCTTGCATGGATAACACCCCCAGCTCATATATCATGTATATATAAAATACCTACAGCTCTTTTTTTACTGGTTTTGACTGGGATGGCATGAGACAGCTGGAGGTTACATCCCCTGCAAATGTGCCAGTGTGGAAAGCTCAGAGCAGAGCCCGCCTGGGCGTAGCAGTGATGTGTCAGGGAGCTGAAGTGCAGTTGACAGCRCTGTTGATTAGTTCTCTCACAAACAAGCAGGTGTTTGCTTGGCTTTGGTACTGGCTGGCAACGCAAAAACGATTTAACTGCAGAAGTGACAGTGTGGCTGTGAGGAAGGAGGATTTGTGTCACGGTAAGCAAGGATAGTGTGCTGTACTTCTGAGGAGCTGCTTTAATGCCCAGTGTTCTGTATGGTGTTTGTTTCTCCAGCCTTGCTCAAAAGTGGAAATGCTGCTCGTTTTACAGCAGTGGATGTCAAATTGTCACTCACTCTGCTTAGAGTTTTGCTTCTGTTGTTGGGCTTTCTTCAGAAGAGAGGGTGTGACTACGTAGTGATAATATGATGTAATGGCACCCTGCTTCATGTARCTRTCTAATTAAAATAGATGATTAAGAAATAAGATTATTCTATGTGGGCATTTAGTATTAGATGGCAAGCCTAGCATGTACATACTAATACACATACTTAGTTTGCTTCCTGTAAACTGGTAGCTTGCAGTSCTCTCTGTTTTCAAAATGTACAATTTGCACAATGAATTCTAAACTWGCCTCAGCTTCAGAAAAGGCTGACATGCTTTAGTGAGCAGCTTGCAGTCTTACTTAGCCTTGTTYTTCCCAAGGCTGAATCTAATTGGATAAAGGATATATTAAGAGCAAAYGTTATTTTGTTGAACTARAATGCATTTACAAAATATCTTTCTTTGTCTGAATTTTGTTCTCATATTAGTCTGTTTTGTTTTTCAAACTCTCAGATTTCATAAGTAAAGCAATGACATAGTTTTTATTTTTAAATCTCCAAAGATAGAAAGARTTGTGGTCTCTAGAAAAATAGATGCAACATTAGTTACGTGTGTATTTTATTCGAAGCCAGATGGAAAATGATGTAGAACTAAAACAAATGAGAGGTGGTATTGTGTGGGTAAAGTCAATAACCTTCAGGTGCTCATAGGTGAGGCTTTTCATGCATCATGTGTAGGCTGGTGTTGGCCAAGGTGATAATTTAAAATGCAGTAGAAAACTGTTCCTTCTGGAGGCTCTCTGACAACAGAGGCTTTTTGTGTGATTTGTATACTTGGTGTGTCCAGATATCTTTGCTGAGCACTGATCCACTGATACATTTCAGGATTTCCTCATCTGTGGTACTTTTGGCTTGAATCTTAAATTCATTTCAGACTCCACGCCTGGAAGAATCTGGGGTACTTCAAACACCAGTGCAATATAAGAATGAACAATCATCATCTAAGCTCTTGAATCCAGAATTCAGAGCCAAGTCATGCTTTGATGACTTAAGGATATTGTACTTTATTATGTAGCATTTTTCTTACCATTCCTGGAGGATATCCTGAGTTTTTATAATTTAATGGCTTATGAAGAATTCCTAAATAAGACTTTCTCCYCCTTCCCATTTTGGAGTTGTGCTTCCTCTGAAGCATTGTTAGACTTGATTAGGATCTAGGAAATTTTTGAGTAATGAGTCAGAAAAATAAACAAAATCTGAGCAAGCAGAAGGTGGGGAATGGAAAAGACTTCTGGTTGAGATGAGTTTAAATCMTTTCAGCTCTAAACTAGAGGTATAGTTTCCTTCTGCTGCATGCACACCTTTTCCTTYCTTTTTCCTTGTCCCTCTCCTCCTCTTGCCCTTGTACTCTGAGAAAACCCCAGGAGAGCAGTTGTGCTGTGCCTTASTGAGATGACTTTATGGGTTATGGCCTATCTGTGGGGATATGTGTGCTTCTCCAAMAGGCCCTGAAGGGAAAGCTTTCGACTGTAACAAATCCATGCTGTAAAGGATGGGAAGCAGTAAATATGCTTAGAGTTGTARACACTAATGATTCCACAGCAGTCCCGCATGTACCCCTTAACCAGAAAGTTATCTTTGTTGTGACTGTGTGCTTTAGTTTGGGATTTCAGGTTTTTTGACGTTGTGACTGAGCACTGATTAGAAGGAATGAAGAAATGGACCATAAAATAGATGTTTAGTGAGAGATAAGTAAAAGCATACTTGATAGGATTAGTGGAATAYATTAGAGATGTGTTACGTTGCTGGCATACCTGTGACTACTTAACTACTGAAATAATCTGCTGCTATTTAATCCAAATCAATTCCATTTGCTAGGTCGTGTGGAAGTTACTGAATAAGTTACTTAGTTGCTTAGCCAAATGGCAGGGGAAAAAAAAAGTCAAACTACAGAAGAAATATGCCTTGACAGTAAAGAACATAATAAGATGCTAAGGATCTCAGTTCTGAAAGAAATAAGTGGTTGGCTGAAAAGAATTGCTTGACTATTTTGAGTTCATTATGGTGAATTTTGCCAGATGCTTTTGAAGAATATGTATATATTTGCTGTAGTGTTTCTTGTGCTTGCTGCAAGGCATATGTAYTTCTGGGTAATTTGATCCTGTTTGTTTATGGTCCAAATACTTGTTCTTCCCCCAGACAGCAGTGTTCAATTGTGTATTATTTCAGCTGCTTTTTCGGAAATGTGACACAAATACAAGTCCCAGGCTGTGTTTGTCTAAGGTAGAATCAAATGTATTTCCTCTCAGCTGACAGACTTGGTGCAATCTTGACATATCTTGACATATGTCTGAAATTTGTGTTCCACAATATACCTGGGAATATTTTACAGGGTAAGATCTTCAGAGAGATGTTGTAACTCACATACGTTTGTAGCGTGTCTGGAGTAMGCAACTCATTAACTCTGCTCTGAGCCTCTGACACTGTGGAAGGGTGGGCAGAGTGTTTTCTGCTCACTCCTATCTTGTCACTTACCTGGAAATGTGTCAGTTATGTGAGTCTGCCCTGGCATGTGGATACTAGGAAAACTGGAATACATGGTGAAGTACTGGCTAGTGCCAGAGCTGAAAYGTGAATAACTGCATTGTGAATGAARGCAATTAKATGGTTATTAGTTCTGTTTTGTATGGRTGTAGGAATCCTGCTTGTGTCTGTTTGACTTCTCAGGGTGTCACCCTGTAGTTCTGGCAGTCATTTAGAGTGAAATGATGCTCCTGAGATGGTGGCTGAAGCATTTCTCCACACGTTGCTACCCTTCTTCTGTGTAGTGCACATTTCTTTGGGTGCTGGCTCAGGTACTTTTGGTATGGCACTGGGAACTGGATCAAATGTGACCAAGAACTGGGAAGTGGGAGGAGTAAGTTAATGTAGACGTGTTCAGTCTGACTTTGGAGCAACATGGAAGATGCAATACAGTTGCTTTTCCAAGTAGATAAAAAATGCAGGCAGTAGTTCATCATAGTTGCTGACCTGACCAGAACAGATTTATCCACATGGACATAGTCTCTATCTGGCCTTCACTCATGGACTTTATGCTCTTCAAGGCACCCTACTTAATTGAGAAAGAACAGAGTTGTAGTGCAGAAAAGCAGACAGCTTGTTGTTACTATATCCAGTTTATTTAGCTTTGTCATGAATTCGGGTTCCTACATGTGCGTATTAGGAAGGTTTGTTTTGTTTTCCTGCTGAGCTCAATCAGAAAAAAACAAAACAAACAAACAAGCCAGGAAAGCTTTTTTTTCTTGGTTCTCACCTCTTTAAAAATGAGGAATGTATTGACCTTTGCATGTGCTGGAGCTCAGCTTTTCCATCAATTAATAGCAGAAAAGAARCAGAAGCTGCAGCAAACAATTTGGTGTCTCTGTCTTTGTCCAGTGGCTGCTGTCCCCTGCTCACCCCCATTTAAAATAAGCTGTCACTAAAGATAGAAGTTTTCCTTTGAATCTCCACTTGGTAAGGTTTATCATAGCGTGGAGCAACATGCCAGAACTTAATTGCCTTCGGGCAGATGTTTTTACAATTAATGGTGTTGCTGGTGCTGGAAGAGAGGAGGATTCAGGTGTTCAAGGGACTGATCTTTAAAAAGAAGGCAGACTGTTTAAACTGGGGGTTTTGAGCTAGTCTCTAGTGGAACTGGGCTGCAGCAGAGTTGTCTCATTTTTCCTTTTGCATCTCTCTCTGGCAATGRTTTTGGAAATTGTTGGTGTCCTCCAATAAAATTTTCATGCATTTCACARAATGTGATGAATTGTTAAAAAAGGGAGATTTATGTCAGTGTCCCTGTAGGAGACATGCAGCTGACTGGAGGATSATGTGGTTCAAACAGTGAATTCTTGCTCATCACCTAAATCTGCTGAGTTTTAGTGAGAGTTACCTGGAACAAAACCTCTGATAAAAAGCTGGGTTTTCTTCTTGGTCATGAAGATTAATCCATTAAGCCCTGTCACAGTGGATGCAACCTTGCCAGCACTTTGTTTTGGAGTGGCCTTATAGGTGCACAACAGTGTGAATTTTATTGTGAACTCTTTATCATACTCATGCAGTTCAGTCATCTCTTTTACTTACCTTCTGTTTTTAAGACATTTTATCACATTCTGTTTTCTTGAAACTTTTGTCTTAGCCCTCTTCAGTCTGCTTTTGCAGTAGACAGTCTTTTACTCAGCTGTGCTTCAGCAGAACTGGCATGTCACATCTAATATGTGTTCAGTATACTTAAAATTCCTTGTTTTGCCCATGTCTCTTCAGTGTTCCAGATTTTTTGGGAGTGGGCTATCAATCAAATAGCTTAGCTGTTTTTCTATGGAATTCACAGTTTGCTGTAGGTAGCCTCTATACATTCCATATGCTCCCAGAGTCTGCAGCCAATTTTTCTTCTTACAAATATTCCTTCAGAAGTCTGGATGGCTTTAAARCTGCATAGCTTGGTTGTGTTCAGATGTCATTTCAATATTCTTGGTTCAGTAATGTTCTAAATGACCTCTATCTGCACAGGATTCAAACTTGGCAGGTTTTTTGTATTTCTTTTTGGGGGTTTTTATGGCTTGGCATGCTTTGGTGCTCTCAAATGAAACCAAAAACTCAAGGAGAAAATCTTGTGTGCTGCCTCTGTCTGTTCTCCCCTTGCAAGYAGCTATGCAGTACTGTTCCCCTAGAGGCTTTGAAGGTTACTCTTATTACATGAAAAAATTTTAGGATCTTGTTTTTCACTGAGTTGCTTCATCATCTGTGCTTGTTTGATTGGTACCTTCTCTATGCAGTAATTCTGTTTTTTGTTTGTTAACTGTGTCCATGCTTGCAGGGATTTTTTTCTTCTTATCATTCATTTCAATCAGATAAAATTGTAAATAATTAAATCTTGCTTTCATGTATTTTTGTTACCTGTTTCAGCTGTTTTTTCATTTTATGTTCTCCGTTATTCCTTTCATACCTCTATTTCTCCACCACTTTTTTGAACCTCAATGTGTGTCCCATCTGCATGTCCCAGTTCATTCACAAAAGTTAGTCATGACTTAATTGATGAAAACAAGAATTGGAAGTCTGAAAGRATATCTCCACATTAGTTCTTTGTGCCTGATCTCCATCTGGAATTGCTCAGRAGAAAACAAGGAATGGGTCTGACTCAAACACTGAGGATGCAATTTCCATCTCTATAGTGTTTGACAAATACTCTTTTCCTCTGACCACTTTGTGATTCTCCACACACTCAGGTTTCCATTTGTGATGTAGGYGATAGGTGATAAAGATGTACCAAGACCTCCTGGGTTTCAATGTGATCTGGTGTTCTCCTCTGGATGAAAAGGTGAGCCCTGATCAAAATTGTTTTCCTTGCATCTGCTGCATTGCCATGATGTCATGGATGGGACATTTTTAGCCTCTTGTGGTTTTTTTTTTAATACTTAATATATTTTACAAAGGAGGCTTTTCCTATTATTGTTCTCTGCTGTGATGAGAAATACAAATATCCTGAAGAAAGCACTATGTATAATTTTAGCTGAAATACACTGCTGATTTAAAAACCAAGTAGGACTCTAAGATGTSAAGTGGTATCTCAAGTTTCAGCAAGACTTTTTGGAGATTTATGGTAACTATTAGGGCCAATATGCTTAAAATGGGATTTTCTCCATTTTTTCAAGTAGAAGGATGGAAACAACCATCCAACTGAAAAGAAAAAAAACAAAAACAAAGCTTGTCACTTCTGTCATGGCAATAATCATGATTGTGGGGGAGTTTTTAGTTGTTTGGTCTGTTTGTTTTATATGCAGTATGAATGAATGGAATAATTAATCCTGATGTCCTGGACTTGGAAATAATCATGTCATCATAATCACGTCATCAGTGTCCTGCTTCTTCTCCAGTSCTAAAATGCACATTGAATGTGGTGATATCTGTGAAAGGAGAATATAAGGGACTGTACAGAGCCCTGGACTGAAAACACAAAGAATATCATAGGACATTTCCTTGTGCTGAAACGAGGATTTAAAGACAGCTCCTGGCTCAAACTGCAGAAGTGAACAAATTAGATGTTTTTATGATGCAARCTGGGACAYTGGTGGCAGAGAARTAAAGGTTTTTCCTTTAAGCTTCAYGAGTTGATGTCTGTTTAGTCCATTGCTTATATTGTTGACAGAGCTTGAATTTATATTTATTGCTTGAAAACAGAGTATTCTTCAGTCTCTCTGCATGTTATATCCTACATGAGCACATAATTGAGTGTTTGGGCTCTAGATAACTTTTATCAGTGTGCCTAGCTGAATTGTGTRCTACAGTCAAAAATTGATGTAAAATGTCTATTCTTACTTACAGGTCGATATTTCTAGTTGATATCGTCTGAGTAGTTGATCACCTAGCTCCTGGTTCCTTTAAAAATTATTTGTTAGTTATAATAAGTAGTCAGTTTTATTTGTAAGCTTCATTTTTAAGTAGTCTGTCATATTTGTAAGCTTCAGTAAAAAACATTCATTCCCCAAAAAGAAGCTTTGGTTTTTATAAATCCAGAATATGCAGTCCTATTCTGTATAATCCAGGTGTAACAGAAATATTGTTTGGTGCTACTAGCAAGTATATCACTATGCCCAGTCACAATCTCAGACTAACAGTCCTTGAGGTGACTGTAATTCATTTYGTTTAAGGAACTGCTTTTGTTAAGATAAATCTGAGTAGTTGATAGTTCTAAAAGTGTGGATGGCTGTGCATGGGGTGCGCCTAAGGAAGGTTTTGAGTTGTGGAGCAGCAAAGCCAATGTAATTTCGTTTTTCTGTTGTTTCTTGAATTGGTTGTTGGACAATATATAGTTACACTCCACAAAAGTCTTCTGCTGAAGTTAGTGTCTGTAAGTCACTGCAGGATTTTTCAGTAGTGCGTGCAGTGCTTCTTTTTATGTGCTGATGTTTATTGTGTTTGTTGAACCCCGACACTCACTGCAGCAGTATCATATGGTTACCAACATACTCCCTTAACAGGAGTAAAGAAGTGGGGGAAAATAAAAATGCATATAATGACAACTTCTGTGAATCTGTGAGACTCTGCTAAATGAAGAATAAATGTCCAGTCCTGTACTTGGGGTTAGGAACTTGCACACCAGGGTGCAGACAGAACTGAACACATCAGCTTGTGGTTTAAGCACAGCAGGAGCAGCTCCATTCCTGAAATGCTGTGTGTTTACCTCCACAGTCATGTCAGCATGCTTCCCTCTTCAGGCAGTTTAGGAGTGCCAGGGTGTTTGAGACATGGCTGTAAACAGTGTGAGGTTTCAGAGGTCATGTGGGTTTCATGGCATCAGTCCCCAATGGGGTGTTGAAAGGYAACCCATGGAAGTATCCAGTTTCCATGTGCCCATCCATTGCTGCCTCTCTGCTCATTCCATGTGCATTTCTGTATTTCTTGGTGCACTGTCTGCCTGTCTCTGCAGCAGCTGTTAGTACRTGAGCRTGGTCAGAATCTTTATGTAGCTTCYTGACAGTTATTATTGCTRGGGTTTTATTAGATTTTCTAGCACTTGTGTCATGGCATATTTGATGTGCTGTAAGGTATCTGGAGTAAGTTAGTCATAAGTTATTTGGAGAAGCATGTTGAGAGAGGCCTTGAGGTTAATTTTCATATCAACTAGGTTGTAATTCTAATGAGGAAWAAAGGGTTATGCCTGATGTTAGGCTGAGGAAAGCTGTGGCTTGATATAAAACTTCTGTCCTCATTGCCTGGTTTGCTTTGGGCTGCTCCTGGGTGAGGAGTAGCCCAAAGATTTGATGTGGCTTCTTTGTGGGGTGGCTTTTCTTCCAAGGTCAGTGTACATGTGTAAGTCAGTGTGCTCCCAGACATAAACACCAAGTGTTTATCTTGCATATCACAGAAAGACAGAACTTCTTCCTTGAAAACTTACTGCATTTTCTGGACCCTGAAATGGAACTTAGTCAAATATCATTCTGGGGAATGTGATTCCCAGTCCCACCCTGTTTTTCATAGTTGATTGTGATCAAGGTGCTGTAGGAAGCTTTTTGCTGATGTTAGGAATACCTGCCTCTAGGTCTTGGCTGTGATTTGAGCAAGTGCTGACTCTCCTACCTGAAATCAAGGGCAGCCTGCTTTGATAATAAAATACTCCACATTTTATAGCTCTTTAGGAAATAACACCTGAGGGCTTGCACATGTTTCCTTGGCAGCTTGTTTCTGTAGTTCCTGCCAGGTTTTACTGCACCTGCAGCAAATCAGTTTGAGTGTAGCTGAGTTTAAGCCTCTCACTAGAGGAGACAGCAAAATGCTTGATGATTTGGGACCCCCAATTCTGTTGTGTTGAGCAGCCCCACTGACTAAACATAAAATAAGGACAACACTATTTTTGAAGTACACTTGTTTGTGGACCATAAAGTGCTCTGTGAGAGTTGTGTCTTGTGAGTGTCCTCTGGCTTCAGGCTGAGCTCTGAAGAGTTTGTGGCAAATAATRCACCAGGCTTTGCAAAGGACCATCAGAGAAGATGTTCATTTGGTGAACTTCATCTCTTTTGGTGAACAGGGCATGTTCTGTAGGCATAGCCTACAGAAAATGTCGTTGCACATACTGTCATTATGGCCACATGTAAAGGAATCCCAGTTATGTTCATATAGACAACCTTTTGCTATTTTACAACAGGGGACTTCAGTTTGCAGAAAATCAAACTGCTTTTCTTCTCCTGGACTGTGCTGTGGCTCGGCTTGCCTTTTTGTGACAGGAATTTTCTACTGAGGCACCCACTTCCTGCTGTGTCCTCTGTTCCTTTAGGAAGAGGCAAGTTCACTCTGTTATGGGGGAATGGCTKCTTCTTCCTGTTGTGCAATCCCTGCAGATTTGTCTCCTACTTGATTAACAGCATGGCTTCTGCCAAAGGAAATATTGGTAAATCCAGGATTTGTAAGAACTTCACAGAAGCTGATCATGCTTGGAATACTTCATGTGTTCTTGTTCATAATTTAGGTTGTTATTGTTAATACAGTTGAAGGAGTTGACAGTCACAGATCTAATTCCTACTGGAAAGCTGGGGTTATTGCCCTTATGGGGTTTAACAACACAYACTTTTGCAGAATCATTGTTTTTGGATCGTCTGTTTCTTGTTCAGAGGCCGTGATTAATTAGCTTATAAAAAAAGTCATTGAGCTAATATCTTATGGAGAAACCTGTGATGTCAGATTTGATCCCCTAATTGCTTTTATAATTGGCATTTATTGGAGCTCTTTCACAAGGCAGGGCAACTGACCTCATTTGTTTTATGTAGAATGTTGTAAAAACAATTGAGCTGGCAGCTGATTACAGTTTTCTATTCAGTAAGCAATTCTGGGAGGCTGTGGGCTAGGCAGTTGTCTGMTTTGCCTAGGTTGTAAAAGTTAAATGTAAAGAGAGATGAATTTTCAGCATATGGCTCTGTGTTAGCAATTACATGCATTAGTGCTTTAGCTGGTGTGTTGTGTCTGCTTTATAAATGTTGATATTGCAGCCTTCTGCTAATAGATATTGATGACAGCCAGTGTTGTGGAGGCCCAGTGATCATTAATTATGGCCCAGTAATGATCCATCTCTGTGTGTTTGGTTGCATATCCATTCTAACCCGTGCTTGTGGAAACATCAGCTCTTCTCTTGTTCTTAATAACTGAACACAAGGTCATTGTCATCTGGGATGTAAATGCTCAACATTTTGTTGAGCGTGTTCAAGTTTTAGCATAAGTGAGCCTGGAAGTAAAATTATGCTGATGCTTACATAGAGCTTGTCTTACTAATTCTGGAATAATTGAGAATGTTTTCTGATTGCCTAACTATGTGTATAAAGGAAATATGCAGTCTCTGTGTCTGCTCTSAAACTACAGAGAGCTCTGTGGTGAAAGGCAACTTTGAAATGTCACATTCTCATCAAGGAGAAATGGTTCATTGACCCTTGTCCATAAAAATTGGTGGGAAAATGGTGCAGTTCTGACCAGTCTCTGGATCTCTTGTCTCAGAAGTGTGAAGAACATAAGTTTGAATTAAGCTATGATGGGCATTTTGACACCAAAATATTTAACTTTTGTCATATGGCTGCTCTCAAATTTCATACTTGTTTTTGAGTGGCACATCAGCTCTGAACAGCATGGGGCTTGTGGAATGATCTCTTCAAGCTGCAGACACAAAAATGAGGTTTTTTTTTCAAGTAGTTGTCAGTTGGAGACAGTCTTCTGGAGTTGTTTGCATTAAATTTTTTGTAATTGCAACAATGAATGTCTAATATGMATGAAAAGAATAAATGTAGTGTTTCTGATGGCATTCATCCTGAAACCAAAGCACAATTAGCAAGTAATTAACTGTCACTGTTATGCCTTTGCATCACTTCACTGGCTGGGTCCCAGAAATACCGATTTGTCCTAGTGGTGACAAAGATCAAGGGCTTCTCTTGGATGTTGAGTTCAGGTGGCAGGGGACAAATTCCTGTGACAAGTGTGAAAAAYGACCTGCTCACCTTATCCCAGGTGCATGAGCCTGTAGGGCAAGGACTGCTGAGCTTTGCTGTGCCCACAGTGCTGTGGTGAACACATCACTTTTTGCACTGGAAAGCTTTTACTTTCTCTGGAGATGTTGATGCATTTTTTTTAACATGGACCACTTCAGGTCACTGAGAATTGTCTTTTTTGTTTTATTTCTCGTTCGATAACTTCAGAGGAAATGCATCTGCTTGTGGAAACTTACATTTTAATGTGTAATGTTTGGGAAAAAGTGCATTTGATGAGATTATTGAACACTTTGGGCCTTTTCTGTACACCAAACCTTTGTACCAGACATGGTAAAATTGCCCAGAGAAGGCACTTACGTGATTTGTCATCAGATCTCATAGGAGCTTTGGAAATTCTTGAGACTGTTATAGTGGATATGTGTTCCAGAGAACACGTGTCCCCAGAATTCAACCCTTGGGAGTTAACTAGTCCTTGGCACTGGCAAATTTTTCCTCTGTGTGTTTAAAAAGGTTCAGCTGTAGCTCAAATCATCTCTTGGTACATGTCTGACAAATCATTAGGCCAGGTAAATGTCATGTCCAAAATATTAGCCGTATATGTACATACAGATTGAAGATTTAAAAATGATTTGTTAGTTACTAAGAGTTTGATCTAATGATTGTGATTTCTGACCTTTCTGACAGATMCCCTCAAGGTGAGATGCAAGACACGTGGAGAGGAGGCGACCACTAGATCAGGTTCAGTAATAACCTTTTTTGATTTACTGTAWATCTRCATWTGATCACATAAATGTGCTTACTAASAGGAACTGCTCCCTTATATTGGTGATCTGGTGTAAGTACAGTCAATTTCTATTTGTTGTTGGAACAGAAATATTGAGGGAGGTTTAAGTGTGCTGTTTACACAGGKKARAATCTGTARCCACCTATGGTCCTTTTGCCATCTGAATGYTTCTGTTGTCACTGCAGGGTGTATGAAACSRTAATAATTKTGGAATATTGAAAGMTAATCCTTATCCTAGATGAGTGAGATTAAAATYKTTCTATCCAGCACATATCTTCAGACCTGTGTCAACTTTTATTACTAAGTCATGGTTCCTTGATGTGCCTTTTCTTGGCAATTATTTATCTCTCTTTCACAGGCTGATTATTTTATCTGTTGCTTTACTCTTATTTTAGTTCTGGACTGGGTTAGATCACAGAAGGTGCAGATGTAGTTGTCAGTGATGTGTCTGCAGTGTGAGGTTGTCAGCACTGCTTTGAGAGAACACRAATCTGCTTTTTTACTGGGTCAGTTTATGGGGAAGTGTAGTAATTTAAAAGTTGCACTTGTGATCTTCTGTTGAATTTGTTCCCTTGGTTTAATTTCCATTCAAGTTGTTGCATTCTGGTRCAAGGAGCCAGTACCACTGGCCTGGTCAGGTGGATTTTGAGATTAGTAGAACTCTGTGGTTAAGATTTGCTGTAGGATTTGTGTTACTGGTGTAAATTGCAGACTGTGTTCTGGGGAGCTGAGAAAAGGAAATCCCTTCTACAACGTGACCAACAAGTTGATGTGCTGAAGAAACAAGTAGCTAKGTAGAGATTTGTTCCTGATGAAGTCATGGCAAGACTTACCATAAAACTGGGATATTTTTATTACCTGACTTCCTAACAAACCTTTTTGATTATTTTCTCTCAAAAGGAAGMAGAATTTTCATCTGTATGGTTTGTTAGAAGAATAGAACTGCACTTTTGATCTGAGGCATGTGATTAAATAAAGGAGTGTGGGGTGAGAGGACGATGTACTCACATCCTGTCATGAGCGGTATTAAACAGCTGGGGCTGTGCTCTCAGAGTGGGGAGTTACACTGTGYAACAAGTGGTGATGTTCTGGCACCTGGAAAGCATCACTGCTGGTGCTGGAGCTTCTTGATTAAAGTATTTCTGAGAAATAAATCAGAAATAGGTGGATGGGCTGATATTCTGCCACAAACTATGAGCTTTGGCCTCTCAGCTTAATGAAAGTCTTATGGAAACAGGTTGCTGGGGTTTTTCAAGTCATTTTGGATTAAGTTGGGGTTTGTTGGGCTTTTTTTCCATTTTTGGGGCTCGTGTTTAACACAGATACATCTTGTCTATAAAGAGGTGGTGTTTCAAGGCAGAACTTGGTGTGTGTTCAGCCCTCACCCTGGTGTTCCCAGGCATCACATGATGTTGGTCTGTGGCACAAATTGGGAGACATGAGAGAGAGCCCAGATATACCAGTTCTGCAGAATCAGCAGTATCCTGAAAGTCTTCTAAACTTCAGACCAGGCTCCTAAAGATGCATTTCAGCAGTGATTGTTGCAGACAGAGAAATATAAATGGGCTCTTTCTGCTAGTGTTTGTCACACGGGACAGTCACTCTTTGTGTAAGAGTCTGTGTGAGCTTCACTTACTTGCCTTTTTATTGGGCTTTTGCCTTTCTGCCTAAGAATAAAGCCTCAAATTTTAGTACTTGCACTGTGAAAATTGTCAGATAYATTTAGTTACAGTGAGCACTCTTCCAGGGTCTTATTTTTTGGGACAGAATGAATAGAAAGCTGTTGTTATATTCCCTGATTATTCTTACTGGCATGCTAAATATCTAATGAAAAACTGCCTTGTGAATTGTTTTATTTATTTATTTATTTCTTGAACAAAGGAATAAATGTGTGCTGGTGTGTTCTTATGGTTCCATAGGGGTAGGCTAGTATACTCTAAATGGCATTAATCTGGAGCTCTGTCTTGGCATCTTTAACCCCATCTGTGGGATTAATGCAAGACTTTGTTGTATCTCCCCCTTCCCATCTGTCTTTACTATTAATTTACACCGTAATACTGGATGCTTATTAGGTTGAAATTGGAAAGGAAAAGCATCTGTTACTTAAGTTTCTAAAAAGGCAAGCTCTGTGATTTTTCTTTTTTCCCCTTTACAAAGTGGTGTTTGCATTTATCTAAGGTGAGAGAAGAGTGGAGCCCATATGGAATGAAAAAGGAAGTTTCCAGTCCCTTCTACAGATGCAGATGTTGTCACCATGAGAGGAGCCTTCACTGTTACAGATGTAGTTGTGCATGAGTTYTGTTCATCCTTTGGGAGATCTGGGTGTACTAAAGCATCTTTAAGGACAAGGGGATAAAACCTCTGACTAACTTCAAGAATGTCAGCTCCTGAATCTGCAGTTTGGAGTAGGCAGTATTCCTTGGCACGGGGAGGGCGAGTGTTGATAAACCYGTGTTTAGAACCTAAATGTTCCTTTCAATGCAATTTAGTTTCGTTTTCACAACGGAAAACCGCAGWTTACTAACAGTGTACTGAAGTCATTAGCTAACAGCTTCAATTAGCATAACAAACAAAATGCAGAATAAACGCAGGGAGGAGTAAATCTGACTTAGCCTTGGATTTTCTCCTGTGCCCATATTACTGTGCTACAAGGCTTGGCTCAGTAGACCTGACAGACAACCAGAGACTCAAAATGTTCAAGAATAAATTCCATTTTAATCTCTTTAGGGGGGAAAAAAGCCTACAACTTTTGGGACTGGGATAGTAATTAGGTTGAAACAGCATAGATTAGCCMCACTTAATGTGGAATTTAATTATTTGAAAGCAATTAAATTCACAGAGTCTGCTCATCTTGGGGAAGGCTTTGAGTGTAGGGATTTTTGTCAAAAATGKTAATGCAGTCTCTGTGCTCTAACTKGTTAATTTACCATAACTTTCTTCTTGCAGTTTGTCATCAATTCAAAGACGTGTTTCCTCTAAATGAAATTGCTCCTCTTGGAAGAAATGAAAAAAAAGTCAAAACTGGCTGGATTGAACTTTAGTTATCAACAACCAGGCAGATAAGACAACATCCCCTCCTTTATTACATTTGAGATTTCCAGCCCTTTGCTTCCCCTCAGCATGTTTACTTCCTCTTTACTACCTAGGAATTGCCAATAACTGCAGCTCAGCTACCAGGGAAGCAGTTTGGCATTAAGGAAGAGATTGAGCTGTTTTCTGATTTGAGTAGAGTCACAAGATGCACAGGACATGCGCCTGTTGTGGGGAGGGGGAAGCTCTTYGTGGTGTTCCAATCAATCTTTCACCATGGTTGAAGGAGGAAAGACATAGCTTTAAGTTTCAAAGTGTGTTGTGTCATGGTCTCAAGAGTCCTTTGAACTTGTGACTTCTCTGTTTTCTGCCTGCACAGCAAGYTGAAATGTGGCAGTTAAGAGGAGTAACATTTTAAGTTGGAAATGTCTTTGGAATATGCTTATATTTTTCAAAGGAGGAACACAAGTTCAGCTTTGCGTTTCCAGTGGTAGACCATTTTGAAAGATYGTTCAGTTTATGGATTATATTATCACGTTTCTGTTGCTGGGTTTTCACTAAGCAGGTTAATAGTGTGTGTTACACAGACAGATTGCAGTGAAACTACCAAGAGACCCAAAGAGATCTCATTATCCTTAAYTTACTGTGAAACCATTTGCATGCTGGTAGCTACAAGAATGAAGCTGGAATGTAAAGGGAAGGAGAGAAGAACTGAGCCCAGCTGGCTTTGCCTTTCTTCAGAGGGTGACTGGCAGATTTAGTCACCTGCTGCACTAATAGGTGTATTTTATTGAACTCTTGTACACAGACCATGAACAGAGAAGGAGTGACTGTAATCTTCCTCAGCCTTCTACATGTCCAGTTAGGAAAGGCAAATTCCTAAAGTCCAACTTTGTGGCCTGCATTTGAACAATGGGCTGATAGTCCTGACCTCTTTCTTGTTCTCCCTGTTCCTGGAGGGGAGGGAATTAGAACCCTTGGGATGCATTTGTGTTTTAGTGACTGGGGTGCAGAAAGCTGCTGTGTTGGTGGTTTTGTAGCTCTGCAGTGGTCTGTGCTCASAGGACACTGTGGGTGAAGGCTTAACCTGGCACCCCCTTTTGCAGGGTCTTTAGGGCTTAAGGGGCAGGGAAAGGCCACCTTTGGGGGCACGTGGGGTTTGTTGTGCTGTTGCAGATAAATCTGTTCTGTGGTGCATTCATTGTACTGTGGATGAAAGAGTAGATGTTTTGATTTGAAAGGGAATCTTGTTTGTTATTTTTGAGTATAAACAAACTGTGGGGAGGAAGCCTTACTGGAAAGCGCAAGAGCCTTCCTGGGCCATCTTCTGGTTCAGCAAGTAATAACCCTTGTGGTGTTTTGCATCAGTGACARTGTGTGTGTACATGTATTTTTAGAAGGGCTTCCAAAGGGCCCCCTCCTGCCTGTGGGTTTGTTTAGGGCTCTGTTATACAAACCATGGGATATTCCCTGCCAGTCTGAGTTCCCAGCCTGCCTCGGTGTGCCCCCTCTGTGCTCTCTGAGCTGCTGGTGGTGCAGGGAGGGGGCTGGTAAATGACAGAGCTGCCTTTCCGCCTCAGTTTCCTCCTAAATGGCATCAAATGCTAATTGCTTTTTCATTCTGCACTTCAGCAAGAGCAGGGTGATACAGAGCTAGGCTTTGCTTTTCCCCGGGGTGCCGTGGGTGTGACTGATGGAACGGGGCCAGGAGAATTTGGCAAAGTAGCCGACTGTAAAGGGAATAATCTCTTTTTCCTGATGATGGATGGCACTTAGAAAGCAGCTGAGCCTAAAAGCCATTTCTCATGCTAAGGCTCTGCAATGTGCAGGTCAGCCATTGAGCAAATGCAAGCCTTCAAAATGAGAGCTAATAGCTTGGCAGGTTATGCCTGACAAGCAGCAAGTGATTTGCTGCTAGTTCTTTYGTGTGTGGGGTTTAGTAGGGTTTTTCGGTGGGGTTTTTTTGTGGTGGTTTTTTTTTTTTTTGTAGCACTTAGTAATTCTAATATTTTTCTAATATTATATGGTCATCTGTTTCTAAGTTCAGAAATACCTTCAAGAAAACACAGTTAMTAAGGAAATACATGTTCATACTCAAATACAGTATATTTCTTGAATAGCTAAAGCTTTATTTCTATTTAACTGCTGCACATGAGGTTAAGAATATGGGCTAAAAAATAAAATTCAGTTGTTAAAATATTGGCCCCTCACTTTTCTGTGTAGCAAATAGACAGCTACCTGAGACAGAGAATTGTGTGTTGCTCCCAAATAAATGGTCAGAGAGCTGTGGAGGTGAGATTGGAGAGGAGAATCTGTAGTGGAGGTACATTCATACAGGATAACAGTTTGGAAAAACACTTATCTGATTTGACATGCAGCATTCATAGCTCTTGRAGAGCTTGTGTTATCACATTTACTGCTGATTTGGTGAAAGAAGAATGCTGTCTGGAGTACTGCTGGAGGAAAGGCTTCCTGGGAAATATCCAGGTACTGAGTTTACCCCTGCAAGTTTCAGAGCTGTTCCTTGAAGAGATCTGATCTTTGAGCGGCTGCTTTTGAGTGATGCTGGAGTTTGAAAAGATGAATCACAAAATTTTTATTTGTAAACTCCAATCAAGTATCTACATGTACAACGTAGTTCCAAAGCACTGTAAAATGTGGATTTTTCTCCCAGGAGAATGGCCTGTGGGATCAGTCACTAGCACACGTTTGTGTTGCTCTGTGAATTCAGGCAGTTCTAATGTTTGAACTGTTTGTTAAGTGCTGTACTTCTGTTTAAAGGCTTAGGTTTTGAGAACTGTTCTCTCTACAACCAAATAGTGCATTATTCAAAACATAGACTTCCCAAATAGGATTTGTGAGATTGTTTGCTAAGCAGCAGCATCCTGACAAGAAGTACTTTTAGTATGTCTCAAACTCCTTGTGTTTACCAATTATCATTTGTGATGCTGGAATTGATTCGTTAATCACMAAGCTGGAGTTCTGTTTTACAGGAATCTATTGACACAGTAATTATAAATGCAGTATTTTCATCTTTATTATAATTAAAGTTTTGTTATCCAGTATGTGAAAAAATATTTTTCACAACAGACATATTCATATCTTGATACACATGTGCACTCTGTGCAGTTTTCCTAAGAATGTTTCAGCTTTGCAGTGGYTTCATCAAGTATTCAGGTGAAGTGGGAACCTCATTTAGACTTCCAGACCAGCCAGGAAAGGTGACTTGTGTTCTTGTGGAATAAACTTCCCTTACAGTTTGAATTCAATGAAACAGAGTATGGTTCTGAACTTGTTGTACATTAGTTCAGTACAGAGTGGGAATCAAATTCCTTGTTCCACTTTATAAAGTTAAACATAGAGTTTAGGAGTGAAGTATTTCTATGGTCCTAGGAAGTAGGGTTTTTTTAGATCTTACTCTGAATTTTCAAATGCTTTCCTTTTTCTTTTCTTGCTCTACATCTTGATGTTGTGGGAACAGCTAAAATCCTGTTGCAAGGTATTTGTATCCTGTTGTAACAGTGGTCTGATCAAATCCTGTGTAAGACTGGGCTGTTTGCATGCAGAAGGGATTTTCCCCTTCCCACAGAGCTGTGATCAGCAGCCTTTGGAGAGCAGTGGTTTGCACCACCATGGGCCAGTTCACAAAGTGCCAGTACAGTGTAAGGTGTTACCTGAACAGTTTGTGAAAACATCCCCTCAGTGATGGAATGTGCAGGTGTGACTTAACTGGAATAACACTCAACTCCTAATCAGGAGCTGGCAGCCCTTATTTACTGGGGCCTTGGTTGTTGCTCACATTAGAAATAAGCTGAACAGAAGGAGACATCAGAAATTTTAAATGAAGTAAGCAATCTTTTGGGGGGAATTAGGAAGAAAATGTGGTTATGAAGTACTCTTTGTGGTACATCTGGTGTGCCCTGTGATGGGAGGTTATCAACTCTAAACTTTTGATTTTTGGGAAATAAAATGTGGAACAAACAGTAGATTGCTTGCCACATGGATGTCAGATCCCCTGACTGTAGAAATAATGAGTATGTTAGTGTTTTATATGCAAAATACTGTGTTCTCTTAACATTTAAAAAGTAGAAATCTAACATGTTTCAGGGTAATGCTTTAGCTAAAATTTGTCCATCCAGTTTAGGATGACATTTGGCAAAATCTTTCTTCTTTCTTGCTCTGTGTGAAGGAAAGACAGAGTCATACTATTAACTTTTAAGCAAGAGCTAAAGCAACAGATGGATAATGGAATGTGTAAGTTCTGCTTGATTTAAGTTTACAAAACTTCGGAATTTCTCACTGATTTTTGAAGAGGTCACAAACCCAATGCATGGAGAGAGGAATCTGGAAGGTTCTTACTGCATTTTCATAACTCTACCTTTTGGTAGATTGATGCTCCAGACTTTGACTTTGTCCTAATATTGTGATAAAATGGTAACTGCTGGATTAAAAAATGTATTACCTAATGAAGCAGTGGAGTGGCATAAGGCATGTATCTTACTAGTGCACATGGCACTGCCATACCATTGTTTAGTGTGCTGTGGTTTACCTATAATTCCTGGTTTTTATCAGTTCAGGGCATGCTGGCTACTAATGTCTGTCAAGTAGTGACTTAGCCAAAAATTAGCTAAGGATCATGAGAATAACTGTTTCATTTTTTGTTTTTGTTTGTACCTAATGCTTTCTGCAGATGCTTCTGTTGTTTCAGATGTTAGATCTGACTCAAGGAAGAAGCATGAATACTGTTGGGAAATACTCCTTAGTTGTCTTCTGTGGTGTCTGGGTATGGYTGGCATTTTTCCTGGATGGGATTGTGTGCCTGCATTTGGAATGTGACAGCCCCAAGCTGCTTTTCCTGCAAGTTCTATGAGTTTTTTTCCATGGTAAACTGCCAATTTTCTAGCCAGTCTTTAGTGTGTATCTTTCTGGACCATGATGAGGAAATAATAGGATGGCTTTATACAAGTTTCTTTTCTGAGACTTGAAAAAGTTGCCTTGCTTACAAAGAGTGGGTGATTGGTTGTCCCTTGCYTCTTGTGGAAGAGGGATGCTTGTCCTGCTGTGCAGTAAGAAGTGTGGCAAAAACATACTGTCATGAAACAGAAAAGGGTAATARTGCTTGATCCAGACCCTTTATTAACAGGAATACCCCTTTCTTTCTATCTCCATGGAAAAAAAAGTTCATCTCTGGCTGGGTTCAAATGTGTCCCTGGTAGCAAAGGTATAGGCTTGGGCAAGACAAGGTAACAGSAATCTGCTGCTGCACAGCACGGACCCTGCTCAGCCTCCCACAGTGATGCCTGAAACCATTCTGGTAAGGATGGATTAAAAAAGGTAGCTGGTGTTGTTTTCCTTCCAAGTGTATAAAGAAGACTCAGGAGATGCTGAAAAAAATATGTCTTCCAAATAACCCTGCTAACTTGGGATCTATATTGTGTTGCTGATGTGTATTCTGGGGTTTGGCCACATCTGGAGGAGACACCACTTACTGTCTTATTCCTGCTCCTTATCATAGATCTCTCCTCATGTAGTAGTAGGAATCAYAGCAGGAGCATGAACAAATCTGTTTATTTTACTTATCTTCTCTTATCAGAGGAATTGTTAAATAAGTGTTGCTGTAACTGCAGTAGTTAAGGTCACTTAAATTTGACATYTGAGTCTCCCAAACTTCTTGTCTTCCCTTTCTCAGCTGCTGGASATAATCATCAAATTATGGAAATAAAGGGTGAGCTTTTTCTTTTTATTGTAGTGAAGGCAGAATTAAGATTTCAAAAGTACCTTATTATACAAATTTTGTAAGCATGGTTTGTCAGGGACTTAAGTGCACAGAAAGTGCCAACATGCACTTTAGAAACCCCATGCTGCTGTATTGGGAAATACTCCTATTAGAGGCARTTAAGAGGACACATGTAAAACAGTTCTTGTTTTCAAGGCTGTGTACTCAGCATCATAAAAACTCCATGCATGATGAAACATTATGAAATTCCAGAGGTGGTGAAAAAAACCAAACTAGGCTGCTGATTCAGTTTATCTCTTCTTGAATTTCTTTACAGGTTAAAGGTTTAGTCAAAAGGTTGTCTTGTGTGGTTAGAGCTGCTAGAGGCCAAGTTGGAGCTGAAAACCTGTAGGGTGTCAATACAAAGTGGAACAGCTCCATGTGGCACAAAGTTTGTTTTAAGAGCCCTGTATCACAATTCTTCAGGCTCATCAGTTATTCTTCCCCTTGATGTACACTAAAACTTTAATAACAGCCATGGAAATACTCTTCTGGGACTTTGACAGTCTGAGAAATGTTGTGCTTCCAAACCTAGGAACTTGTATGTCTTTTGTGATGTTCTGGGTGTAGCAGGAAGAGAGGAGAAGCCAAGGAGTGCTGCTTCATGCTTAATGCACTTCCATGGCTCACTAGGATTAGCACTATCCCTGCTGTTCAAAGAAAGCAGCAGTCTGAAGGTTGCAGTCACAGCATGTGTGGTTTTGCTTTGATAAAAGTTACATGATCTTCTGTGATTTGCTTGAATGAAGTTTAATGGGGTCCCGCATCATCCAGGTGAATCAATCCTGGCAGCTGCTTCCATTAGGGCAGTTTTTATTTGTAGCCTCCTAGGTGGCATGTTTCATGCTGTTTAGTTGGAAGATCTCTGTGTTCTGCCAAAAAACAAAACAAAAAAGTAGTATGTRTTCCAAAATGTTCCTCTTGTTTTTTAACCAGAGAAGTGGAAGTGGTTTTCTGATGTAAAGGAATGAAGACTTTCTGCTTAGCAGGTACTACAGCCACTTTGCATCTGACAGTATATTATGGCATATTTGACCATGGTGAAAGCCAAGGAATTTGGCTTAGAGTTAATGCACAGCTTGTTTCTCTCAAAATACAGTTTCTGTTTCTGTCAACCTTAGGTAAGAGGTGTTAAATGAAACAGGTGAGTTACAGCAGATGGCACCACTGGTGCCATGGTGACATGCAGAATATACTTGTTCCTGGTCCGGAAGTCTCAGGCCAGCTGTTTCTTAACCTGTGTTTGTGAGCAGTTGTGTTGTTTACTGTCCTGCAGAAGATYTGGGGCTTTTTCAGGCCCATAGAAATGAATGTGAGATACTGATGTGTCTGGGTATGTTGGTGTCTCTCTGAATTACAGTTTTGAGGTCTTGTCAGTTACTGATGTCAGAAATAGTGGCTCTGTAAGGAGACAACCCTTTGTGACACCTGTGAGCCTCAGCTGGAGTTGCATCTTTGTTCTGTGTTATTGAGAGATGGGGATGGATGGGAGAGAAAATGAGGTGAAATGGAAATGGAGTTGGTGATTTTTGCTTTGTCTCCATCTTAACAAAGTTTGATTTTTAAAGTACAGCCATGACCATGATGCCTGCTTACAAAGTTCTTGAGAACATATAGTTGTATGACTCTAGAAAAGAGCCATAAAAATGTGCAGAAGATTGGCAATTAGAGACTTAATGCTTCTCAGAAAGAGCATTTACAAATGCCTTTACTAGATRGGAAACCAGCAGATAGTAATGCTTGTGTTCGTTTGGAGGGAGGCACGTAACAAGTATCAATCACTAAAACAGATGGTGAATAACTGACTTTGGAGGTGAGGCATATGTTTTTGACAATGAAGATGATTCATCTTTTGGACAAGCTTCCATTTGGGAAAACATTGTAGCCATCCATTGAGACGTTGGAATTGAAAATGTAAATTTTTGCTATAGCTTTTCAAAGGGGGAAATCCTTCCTAGATTAAACTTAATGGCCTGTGACAGGTGCAGCAGGTAATTTTGGCCATGAAATTTAGAAATGCTCTTGCTGCCTGGCTTAGCATTCTGATGTGTTGTTGGCTGTTTCATCTGGAGCACTCTCCTTTGCTTACTRTTTTTTCTGAAGTGTGATGTTGATCTAAGGGTCCAGAGATAAGCTCCCAGAACACTTAATTGTTCACTTACTGGCATTGCAAAAGCTTCTTCCTTCTTAGGAAATGTCTTTAATGGTCAGCTTCTCTTTGATTTGTGCTTCTTGATTTTTTSATGTTGTTCAAAACTCAGTATCTTCCTGTGGCAGTGTTTTAGAAAAGAGCCATTTCTTAGGTTTGTGACAGGGTGTAGACTCAGTTTGTCCTTTTTCTTGTTGTAAYAAACCATATTAGAAACAAGGTTTGGCCTTTAACTTACTGATAGTTTAACTATTTATTTTTTATAGTTTCAGGCTGTACTCAAATATTTTGATGCCTTCACTAATGCATTGGGTTGACCTCCTAGCACAACACTGTAGCGTTGAATTCTTGTTGTTGTGGACTCTTCTCATTATTGTAAGGTGGACAACTCAGCTGTGATCTTTAAAAAGGCCCTAGGAGATGGAGGGGATAGAACATGTTACCAGGTTTTTGTGTAGTGGTCCATTTTGTTCCCCACTGTGTGGATTTTGATGTAGTATCAGAGGCAGTGTTGACATTGCTGTAGCTGAAATGGAACAGCAGAACTGAGAAGGTTGGCATGGTGGCTGTGGACTTGACAGACTGCTTTCTATCCACTTCACTTTGCTGTGTGCCTGCAGTCCTTGTCAAGAGAGTGTGGATCACAGGTACTGAGTGGGAGATGGGGGCAGCTCCTTTCCTTGGGGCACAGGAGTCTGCTTCTGGAGAGGAGTTCCCAGATACAACAGGACACCTGGCAAGTGCTGCAGAGAGGCACAGCTCCTGTGAAGTGACAGAAGGAGCAGTGAGGAGGAAAACCCCAGAGACTCCATGCTCCATAAGGAAGAGAAGCAGCTAAATTAATCTACAGACTGACAAACCTGCTGAGCCCAAAAGGATTCACTGGCAGGAAACCAGTGGGCAGGGAAAAGGCTCTGTCTTTTTTTGGATCACTCACAGTGGATTCTCTTTTCTCAGCTGACTTATTTTAACACATGCTTTGATGAAATTTAGATTTTTGGGTTTACCAACCCCTGGGTTGTAACTTGTTGTAGGACAAATTCAGTWCTAGCCCAGGCCAGCTTAGAGTTCTAGGAGAGCATCACACAGCAGTTAAGTAGGAGCAGTAGACTGAAATGTTGGAGGACTTGGACAACAAAGGCTACAGTTGCTGTGGAATATACCCATGTCAACAGTTAGAAATTTTAAGAATAGTTTTGTGGAATCAGATTAATCATCTTTGTGCTGTCCTGTGTGTGGACTAATTTTCTCATTTATTCTGTATTGAGGAAGAAAGTAAGAATGAAATCATGCACAGAGTTACTTTCTTAGTTATGGGTAAATCAAGGACAACTTGGATCAAAGATTTATTTTGTGCTTAAGGGAACTGSATGGACATTTTACCCCTATAGGTTTGTTCAGACACTTTTTGAATGCTTGAAAGTTTGGAGMATGCAGTAACCATGAGCTTTTATCAGTGTCCAAGTTAGAAAGTGTGTGTGCATATGTATTGAATACATAGGGGCAATTGTATTGTAATGAGACTGATAAAGTTGCCAAACATCAGTGCTGTTTGATTTGGCATGTGGATTTAAATTGGCTGCTTAAGGGGTTATTGGACATCTGTTCAGCATTCCAGCACAACAGTTGAAATAATTGCTTAAGAGATGATCCTGGCTGTTGTAAAGTGCTAACTTAGGGGGAAAAATTGCCTTTTTATTCCAAGGCTTAATATGCCTTTTTTTTGTTTTTCCTCTGAAATCATTGATGTAGTACAGGGGAAGTGGCTCTGAAGTTTTGCTGGTTCCATACATAGTTAAATGGTGTGCTGCTTCCAGAGAAATGAGAGGCTGATGTAGGAAGGAACTTTTCCAAAGGAAATTGAGCACAATAATGCAAATTGAATGTAATTCCATTGGGTAGGAAATCTAGTGAATAGCTGAATTGTGAGAGAACAGAGGTACTGTAGTGGCAGTTCAGCTTTTAATTAAAAATCAAAGCAGTCGTGTWTTTTTTCCACTTCTATGCACTGTGAAAAATGAACAGTTTGTATTGATTTGTAATATAACATACCATGTGTTTGTAGGAGAATGCAGGGGAACATGCAACATCTTAGAACTGACTTAGAAGCTTTGTAGGATTTTTGAAACAAATGGCTGCTAGAAATCATTTGGATACCTATCAGTGTTCCTATTTTACCTAAGTGTAAGTTGGAATTGGACCTGTCTGAATTCAGAAGATTTTCTGATTCGAAATTGAGAGGGTCATACCTGACTTGACTTTTGGAGTATTAGAATTTATTTTATTYGTTTACTACTTGGCTTGTCACTTTCAGTCAATTTAATTATCCTTCAAATGAGGCTCCAAAAATTCTATCGCTCTAAAAAGATGAAGTAAGTATGCACACTCCAGGAAAAGCTCCAAAACTTGGGTTTTGCTGGTTTGTACAGGGAGTTTTTTGCAAAAATGARAGAGGAGAGAAATGGGCTTGCAGCAGTTTTAGAAGTTTTTTGACATGTGAGCAAGGATATCTAGAAGCCTCAGATAGCAAATATCTCACCAAAAGGGGAAGCTTGGAAAAGAATTTATTGTAAATGCCAAGATTAGATGTTGTGCTCTTGGCAGGTGTAGAGAAAGAAGGTAAAAAAAAAAAATTAAGGAGTTGTTATTGCCACATCTTATTTTCACAGTTGTTGCAGCAGCCATGGGGAAGGGAGAGGCAGTTGGATCACATTGGCAGTAGCAGAAWAGAGCTAACTGAAAAAAAACCTCTTAATCTTCAAAACCCTGCTCGGAGTGACTGTATTGAAAGAGAACTTCATGTATAATACAGCAAGATTGCCTTCAGAAGCTTACCATGCAGAACAGCTTTGTGCTGTWATTCCAGCTGTTCCAGCACAATACATGTCAGTGCTTGGTCTAACTGGTGTCACTTATGGAAAYTGAATGTTCACAGCAACAGTTCTGACATCTCCTTGAGTCTGGATTGCATCACAAAGTCAGTGTTTCTTGCCATAAATCAGTTTAGTTTTGTTTGTTTTCATGAACAACAAATAGCCTCTTTTATTGTGCTTATTTGTGATAGTGGTATAGATTTGATACACAAGGGTGTCCTTGGGATTCTGTTCTGTTTGCAAGTGTGTTTATAGAAAACCCATTTTGACATGTGGCCACTAATTGGTAAAGCTGTGATCATTTCATCCTATAGATATACCAAATGAAAAGTGTTTTTCTAATTAAAATAACTTTTGARTTATTATCAATATCATGTATATGCCAGTCACTTTGAGAATTGTTAATATGAAAAAAATTCTCTTGGGCTGCAGTGCATTAGAAGTGGGATTCAGATTATGCTTGACTAGAGGGAAAGRCTTCTATCATCTTCCTCCCACACCCCAGTTACCTGTCAGGGGAGCTGAAAAATCTATGTTTTTTAATGATTTCAAGATACCATCCAGGGCATTTCTCACTTAGGGAAGCTGATAACCTGCAGAGACTGTGATGAGCTGCTGAGAGGCTTTCGTGTCCCGTTCCACACTGCTGTGGTACATCAGAGTCTTTCCTCTGTTCACGCAATAGCCTTGCTAAGGGCTGGTTCTCTGTTAGGAGCTCTGTAGGAAGCTGTCTTGGTTGTAACAGGCTTGGGTGTGTGGGTGTTKGTGGTTTTAAAGTTTAAAAGCTACATTAGTATTTGACTGTAGAAAGTAGCCCAGTGAAATGAAGGCAGGGGAGCTTTATTTAGGGTCCCATATTGGCCTCACAAATGTTTAGGTATCGCTTTTGTAGTTTTTGCAGCTCTGTCTCTGCTGGCYCACCCTCTTCCCTACTGTGGGAAGTGTAACTTAACAGCCAGTAAAGTAAGTAAAACAAGTGAAAAATGTACTATGGGACTCTGAAGTTCTCTTCATCAAAGGCTTCGCTGTTAGAAAATGCTGATTCCATATTTTGCTAGTCTTTACTGAGTATCTCGTATCCTGCTTCTCCCCTGAGTGCACGTACCTTAATGTTTTTGCAGTTGGGCTCCATTTCTCTTGGCTGTGACTGTATGGTCATGGCTGTGCCCTAAGAGCTGCATTCTTTCAGCATTTTTGGTTTTTTCATACACTTGGAGTCCAGGCTTCGGTGGAGAAACATCTGTTTACTGTCTGGCTATGTGAATACATGCAATCACCTCACAACAGATTTAAAAATGCTGTCCATGTATTTCCTCTCTATAACAGGAATGGATTATGGTTTTATCCCTGGCTGTTTTGAACATGTCAAGTCTTGCCYTGCCCACTACAGGTTTAGGTTGCTTCTAATCCAAAATGGAAAAATACAGAGATTTGGTGGGGGTGTTTTGTCGTTGTTTGGGTTTCTATTTGTTTATTTTTAAATGTGTTTATTTCCTGCAGAACTGCATACAGTCGGAGGAGAGAGAACTGAGATCATGTGGAATGTTTTGCAGGCATATTGGAGGGAACTTGTGTTGGGTCTGGAGTTGGGTTCCTTTTTGTCCCCTGGAGCTGGGTCTTCACTGTTTGGTTCTAGTGCCGGTATGACCATCACCTCACCAGCTCTCCCTGTGGGAACTCTGAGTGGTAGGGTTGGGACACCTGCCTCTTGTCTGATGTCTGAATAGTAGAGGGGCTCCATCTGCTCCTGGTTTGGAATGTGTACATGCTTTCAAGAAGCTTCCGAACTCACGGTGGGATTTTCTCCCTTGGCAGTTGTGCTTTTGCTCATTATGTGTGTGCAAGAGGGTTGTCCACTGTTACAGTGAAATAGCAGCCTTCATGACAGTGAATTCAGTGTTTTGTCTAACTGAAATTCAGGAGATGGTAGCAAGGCTACAGTTCTATAATACAACCTGAGTTATCATTACACTACTTTTTCCTTTTTTTTTTCTTGGTGTGTGGTATTACATTTTGCCTCTAAGCATGAAAAAGCCACGCACATCTTAAATAATATGACGGAATATCTAGCAACTGACTTCAGAAAAGCAAAAAAGAACTGTCCAAGTGAGTCCAGCAGGTTTTTACTGGTCTGTAATATTTATGGAAAAGTCAATGGTTACAGGGTTGAACCTGTGTTTGAAGTAGACACCCTGTAACATGCACATGAAAAGGGGTGTCCTTTAACTCTTTGCTAGATGGCAACTGTATTAATAAAAGAGTACTTAATAAACTTKTCATCTCATTGGGAAAGGAGGGATTGATTCAAACCCTAACCTGGCAAGAAGTAGTTGATGGGCTGAAGTTATTATTAGCATTACTCCACAGAAAGCTATGGAGTGGCAATGCAGGTTTCGAGTCCATTTGTCCCTTTGTACAGCCAGTACAACATTTGGACCTTTTTAATAACAGAATTGTGCTTGGACAGCATTTGGAGGTAATATTCCCTAAAAGTGTTTGCCAAGCATGACCTCACCAGAACTCCACCACAGTGGWGTTTAACTGGAATAAAATGTTCTCCAAAGCCAGCAGTGGCAGTCKGGTGCAGAGCATGTAACGCAAGGTCCCCTCCAGAAACTGTGGATTGTTGAGTGTATTGATCTCCCATCATCAGTCAGTACAAGTTGATTGCTCCTATCTCAACAGACAGAGGCTTCAACCAAGAAAACAAAGGAGGGAAGAGTTAAAGGTGATTAAAATGGTTTTGAGTAGGAAGAGAGTTGGTGATCAGCTACTGGCTGCAAAATGAGCTCTAGAATCAGGATGATATTTCAGTAAATTTGCTGAAGAATATAAACAGTAAGAACTCTTAATTTTTGTGAAGATAGTTTGAAAAGATCAAAGCAGATAGGAGCAGTTCAAAATTCTGGGAGAGAAGTGCCTATGTTAGCAACGGCTTGTCTCAGCCTGGCCATGCTGATTTGATTTTTATTTGTTCAGATGGTCAATTAGAAGTGATGTGGAGTGTCTGTGTGTATTCTGAAGATGTCACTCTMTCTCATACAGGAGCCCTGTATGCTGAAATAACTCCCTTAGTCCTTCTTTACATGGTGCTCTTCATGCTTGTTGTAATGACTGTGAGTTGTTTGTTACTAATCAGATGAACCCTTGATACATATTCATGTGCAGATGGCAGGGGCTCATCCCTGAGCCCTGCCAATCCTYTGCAGTTGGTTGAGTGTCAATGTGCAAAATTGTCTAGTTTTAATAAGGCATTTYTGATCAATAATCATGACTATTATTGGGTGTTGACATCACTTTTATTCATGAGTTTTGATAGCAGCACCGAYTGAAGTAGCAGCATCCAATGCATCATAAGAGATAAATTCTATCCTTGGAGTGATTTCTGTAGTGACTGCATTTTCYCATATGAAGTGATGGCACTATCAGCTTCTCCAAATGCAACTGTGTATCAATATGTGTCCACATCAATACTGTGATAAGAGATATCAGTTACCTGGTTTGAGTTATGTATGATTTAGGGATCTTCATCTTTTATTTACTGATTGGAAAACTTCAGCTTGTTTGGGTTCTTCTCCTGAGTAAACCCAGGACCAAAGAGTTGAACAAAATTATATTTTGATGTTAAATGCATTTGCTTATTACTATCTGTCTGGTTATAGAGCAAGTGTATTTTATTACTGGGAAGTAACATGTCAATTTAAAAAAGTGATTTAGGCTACAATATTTTTGTTGGCAAATTTATTTTCCAGGCGTAATGGTTCTGGGTTTTTTCCGTACCCATTTGTGTAAACATGAAATCATCATTAATCTTGTTTCAAAGGCTTGATGCTGAAGTTACTGTTTTATGCAGGTGTGGGCTGTAGGATGTAGGCAGACTGTCATCTGCAGCCTGGCCTTTTAAAAATAATTTCTTATAAGTCACAAATATAATCAACATTTTATCACCAGATAAAAACAATGCTTTTCTTTAAAACTGGCCCTGACTGAGTAACCTGTCAGAACATTTAAATCAAAATTGTCATCTAAACAGGAGGAAAATAGGCTGTGCCTCTATAAATCAACTCAAGGCAAGCAGGTGGCAGGCTTGCAAAGAGAGGCTTGAATTCCAGTTTTGGTTTCGTGGGACTATTTCATTTAGAGAACCTGCACTGAAAAAAATTAATGTTTGCATTTGCTGAAGTATAGCCATGTAGCTGTTCCTCTGGGGGTGAGGAGCAGGGATCAATTACTTCCTTAGCTTTTCAAAGATSTTAAATAATGAAACTGTTASAAGTCATACARCMAWGTTTTTGCTTCCTGAAATGTTCAGGCTTAGCCTGTGTGATGCCTTGAAATATGTTCTTAGGCTTGAGGAGGGCTGTGAGGTTGGACATAGGATTGCCTCCAATGCACAGATRTTTTGGAGTCCAATGGAAAAGAAGTTCAGATACATGCTACATGCTTGTGTTGGCTATTTCAAAACAGTCTTCATTTATGTACAGTGACTTGGGCTTCAGTAAAGCCTGTAAACCATGGAGGAGTGAATAATCAGCGTGAGAGCTGAGTAGTTGAGTCTACTCAGCTACACAGCCTTGTATTTCTATTGGCATGTCAGTTTAGSAAGCTGGTAAGGTTTGCATGTTCCTCACTGAACTCCCAGCTTTGTCTACTTAAGATGCTGAGCACAAAACTGTCCTTTCTAAAATCTAATAGAATGTTTCCCAGTACTTTGTGGGGTAGGAGGGAATCAATTTAGCAAAGTCATGTACTTGAGATTYCCTCCCCACACACTTCCTGCATTGTGTCTATTTTTCACCTTCCTTGTCTCCACTGGYTCCATTTCCAGCTCTACAAGTGTCTTCAATGTTTATATCACTGTCTTCTTTAGTTACCGAGGTAACAAATAATGTCTGGGGTCTCTGAGATCTTGCTTAGTACAACAAGAGCATTGTTTGGGGYTTTTTTGTGATTTTCATCTCCARATGGAATTTACTAGTGGTGKTTCATGAAATTCCCATTCAATATRTAACAGCTCCTCTTAAGTGTTTCATTCCTGGTTTTACACTTGTGTGCCTTTCCTATCACTGCACCAAATTGCCTGGTCAGAGGGAAGAATTTACAGTGTGTCCTGCTGCAGGGAGTGCTGTTTGCACCGTGAGTGTGGCACATTCTGGGCTGACTTCAGTTGCCTGCAGGAATTCTGCAGCCCATGTGCATGAGGAATATTTCAGGGCAATGCAAGCAGTGCGAGGAACTTGCCAGATTGTCTTGCCAGCAGCTGTATGAGGAARCCATCCTTGCCAAATGGTAAAGCCTGCAGCACCCAGGGTGACAACRTAAACCCTTTTTTACAATGAGGAGGCACCCTGTGGGTATAAATTCAGCACAGTGCTYAATATTTTTAGAGGGGAAAAGCTGCTCTGGGAGACAGAGGTRTTTTTCCAAAATGGTCCTGCATGAGTCATTTGGAGCTGCAAGCAATACTATAATTACATTATAAATTGTACAGAGGAAGGAGTTCTGAATCCCAGCTTCTAAATCGAGAAGTTTGTTTCTTGACTGCGTAACAGCTGCTTCTGAGCCTTGCATTGTTCCCCGTCTCAGTCCCTCTCTAGCCTGGAGTCAGGGAACAGAGCAGCTGAAGGAAGGATGGCTTACCTGCTGGTGTGGCTCTCCTGGAAACAGTGCTGCCACATCCAGACTGATGTACACAACACAGAGTAATTGTGTATTGCTGCACTCTGCAGGTACACACACACAAATGTGTGTTTGCATGTGCGTGTTCTCCATTCCTCAAGACATAAGGGAAAGTAACTCCCTGCCTTAGGCACTTTTGTGGGGTGATGTAGTGTGCAGGTTTATCACTGTTCTTTCAATCTCACAAGGCTGTCATGATCTGCTGAAATTCTTTCATCTCGTGTAGTTTTGGAGCTGGCATGTGGGTGGGCATAGATCAAAAAAGCTTTTTTGAAACCTCCTCATGGATTAAAATGTTCCAACAGTACAATGCTTTGTTTTTTACTGATACCATAGACATTTTAAGATTTCTCATCCTGCTGTTATCTAGAAGAATATAAATATTTGCTGGTCAGGGAGTTTTTCTTGGTTTTGTGGCATCTTTTGTAATACCCATTAAAAAGCACTGAGAAAAGCTTTTGCCTTTGTTTGTAAACATCTCAAATGGATGTATATCTGCAGATTGGTTTACATGAGAAGAGGGGCTCTGTTTGTATGCAAAGACTGGCTGTGGAGGGAGCATTTCTTATCAAATGAGCTCTTGCTGTCCATTGTGAGGCCAGGAGCTGTGTGTTGGTTGTCCTGGCAGAACTCTTGTTTCATGACTGGTTTGATTCAATTCCTTGTAAGSATTTTTTGAGAAGATTAATAAATGAGGTGTAGTAATGACAGATTTGTGTTTGTATGTAGTACTTACATGTACAACTGAACATAATCCAGTTTCAGTTTCCCTATTTAATTAAACTGGCTCTGAATTAAATACCAACAACCAATAGCTGAAAATGCGTTTGGGTGTCTTTCCAACATTTCCAGGAGTGTTTTGCTTATTTATTAAGCTTGATATGCTCATACCCTCTCCATTCTCAGGCACAGATGACATGTAATGGTCMAATTAGAAGTGTAGCACTTAACTCTCAAATCTGCATTTTATGCTTGGTTTTTCTTTCACGCTTTTATGAAAAATTCTGTTGTCCAGCACTCTTGCAGCATGTAATTTGTCCACACTGTTTTTTACTGAGAATAAGAATAGAACAAGCAGGAAAAGAAATGTAATTATGTTACCAAGGAAAACAAATAAGAAATGTGTTGTCAAACTAAAATGTGTGTAACTGTAGGAGTGGTTGCATCCTGGCATAGGCCTGCATACATTGCTTGTTTCTCTAGTCCCAGAGACCTTCATATATCCCTGGCAGGAGTGTCTGTCATGCAGAGGAATTCAGCAATATTCTTCTTGGATGTTTCTTCCCTGTGTAGGAGTGACTGCATCTTTACTCTCAGCTTTGCAATACTTTACTACCTAAAATGTGAGAAATTACTATGTCTAATTTGGGAACTTTATTTTCTTTCCCCTTTAGCCTTTTCTTTTTATAGAGGACAAATGTGGTTTTGAACTGTAAAAAGTCATAGCTGGTTTCCCTTGAGAAGCRCTCTGACTTCTGCTCCCTGAATTAACCTTAACAAAATAGTTTGATTTAGTGGATTTTGTTTTTTTTTTGTCCAGTTGATGTACTCCGTTTTATTTAATTGGAAGCTCTTACCCCCACGTTGCATACAGCATTTAAAGCCTGTGTGGGCAACACGTTGTTTAGACARCCCTCAGACTTGTCATGGGATTTCTTTTGGACTTGGATACAGTTTCTGATATCTGATTCATGTTCTGGCTGCTTCCTTCTGTAATCTGCTATAGCTCATTATTTCGTGGGGCTACTTTAACATTTAATTATGTGAAAAACATGGATACCATGTTCCTGAGATGTACAAGACTCTTATTCTCRTCTGTGGAAGAGCAGGGTCCCTTAGGTCTGTTGAACCAGAGTATTTATAGCAATTATTTTTAATGACCTTGCAAAAGAAGAAGGTTAAATACTTTGGAGAACAAAGAGGAGRTTATTAATCACATTAAAATTCTGTAAGATTTCAATAGGGAATTCATCTTGAGCTGAAGAAGATAGGCAGGGGTGGGGTAAACAGAGCTAAGCTTGCTTAGCTTGTGGAGGACTGTGGAACCTTTCCTGTGCATTTAAGGTTTGGAATTATTTTTTTAAAATGGCATAATCAAGGTAAGTGTAAATTTGCCCCAGATGTCCTCTAGGACAGGTGTGGTTATTTATCCAGGGTTTTTAAATAGACACGTTGAAATCATTTGGAAGGTTTTGCTCTGAGATGATAACAAGCATCCTGTATCTCACAGATTTTACAGCCTTCTGTAAATGCTGTTTGTTGTCTTTTAAAACTGGCATAGCTTCTATGAGGCTATAATTAGAAAGAAGAATCCTCCCTCTCTTTGAGGAAGAGGAAAAATGGAATATTTAGGCACAAGTTATACTACATCCTGGGACTTGTACAGTTTGAAATGTATTCTGAAAGCTGAGTTTCTTTCGTGTTATTTTATGATGTGGGCATTACTGACCTTGTGCAGCATTGCTGTGGATATTTCTCACTTAGGTCAGAAGATACTGGTTTTGWTAAAGACAGATTTTTGGCAATTGTATGAGAACAAAACACAACCAAGGTATTGCCATGTCTTCCTCTGATAATCCAGTGGAAGAACCTCTCTGGGTATGGTTTCTGCAATGTCTGTGCCTTGAATACAGTGAATGGCCAAGTCCTTTTGCTGACAGCTGCTCTGTAAACATAATTCCTGCAGTATTGGTTACAGAGACTGGGAATGGTACAAAATGAAGGAGTTTCTGAACAATTTTTGCTGGCAGGCAGCTGTGTCACCAGCTCCAGGCACTATGGGGTGAACAGCCAAAAGCAAAAAGGACTCCATTGGAGTCAGTGTAATCCCAGTTCCACTGCTCCTTGTGATCTAACCTTGAACGCTGCATTAATGAGTGCTGCCCTCCAGAGTGTCCTATGATCTTCTCTCTTGTTCTGCTTTAATATGAAAAGCACACTTGCAATGCTGTTACCATATAGTTACAAAAAAAAACCTCCGGGAGAGCCAAGGAAAAGTGTTTACACTTTTTTTTTTAATTAAACAGTGTTTAATCTCATGAGTGAGGTGTCAATCTAGGTGTGAATGACACTTAAATATGTGTTTGAGACTTGTCTTCTGGGTCAGATCCTGTGTCGGTTGACAAGAGAATGTTAGGCTGGATGCTGTCTTTAAAACCCAGATTTGCAGAGGGGGAGGCTGAGAMTTTTTGCTGTCTTCAGGGGGACAGGAGGTTCTCAGCTGCACAGTCTCAAGTAAAGTCACAAAGTCATTGTGTGTGAAATAGTTAATAATTTTATCTTCTGCCTGGAATATAAAACTCTTAAAAAGCACAGATACAGCTTAGAAACAAAAATACATCAGTGAAAAAGCGTGAAATTGCCACTCCCCTGCCTTTTGGGCTTTTTTTAGTAGAAATCTTTGGGTGTTAGAGTATCAGAGTGCAGCATTTGTGTGCTGAGTTCAGTACTGTCATGATGATGAAATGGTACAGGATACATTTCACATCAGATCAAGGGAAAAAGTACCTTGTAGCTCCAGAACACATTGCCTTAGACAAATGACCTTCAGCATTTATTATCCTAGTATCCCAGTGCAGGCATGAGAGAAGCAAGTGAAACTTGCTTGAAAAGGTGAGTGTGATGCATGGTATAATTGCTAAARCTGACACTTTTTGTTTGGCACAATAACGAGGCAGTGAAATCACAATGCTGTGGGACAGGGTACAGCCTGTTAATGAAGCTTTCTGATCCTTCAGCACTGGGTTTCTGTTCTAATAGTAAAATACATAATTACTTAAGACTTTTGGGGTCTTGACCACTGTGTTGGTGAGGCAAATGCCTGGATAGCTGACACTATCAGCAACCTGCTAGGTGAAATCATTTGGAGTGTCAGGACTCAAAGGCTGTAAATTGTGTTTGGTGGCTCTTACTTTTGTCCCTGGTAGCATAAATAGAATAATTAAGCACCTAGTGCAACGTCCTGAAGCTTTTTTTGCTTCCAATGCTGTTCTGCTGCTTGAATCAACAAATAGTGCCTTTGCCTCAGATAAACTTTAAGTAAGAATATAAGTGTGAATTTGAGTAATATTTGATCCTGGGGCTTCAGAGGTTAAAGTTTACTGTGATCTTTACTTTCATATGGAATTGAAACCGCAGTGAACACCACAACTTCCCTTTCATAGATATCAAGTGCAAATGTGATTCTAAAGTCTGAAAGATGACAAAAATAAAATGATAGTTTAGACTATGATGTAATATCAAGTTAGTAATTTGTTTTGTTACTGTTTCTTCTTTTTTTTTAGGAAGATGAAAAGGGGATCTAATGGTAAGAATTACATGTTTGATAAGGAATTAGGTACTTGTGAATTTTATCCCCTGTTCATTCATTGTACTGGAGCGGTATCAGGTTGTAATTGTTTTTAGTGGGCTCTGTGCTGTGGCTGAAAGCCTTGGATGTTTGTGCTTCTCCAATTTGTGGTTAAAAAATTATTCTGAAATCCTTGAATGCAAGAACTTTGTCTTCTTGGTAACAACTGACAGCAAAAAAAGGAAAGAAAAGGTATGTAATATTGTAGGGAATTGTTAAATAATGTGCTAGAGGCATTTGCGTCACCTGGCTTTACTTGCCRGCTTGACTAATGTTATAGGAAAAAGGGAAAACATAATTAATTGGATTGATTTTGGTGAAACTCAGTTGAGAGCTAATGAAAGAAATCCCTGTAGCCATTAATAGAGGAAATGGTACAAGGTGAGGAAGAACTGCCTAATAGGAGTTTCTGGTGTTTTCCTTAGAGTGAAAGGGGAAAAAAAACCCAGCCATGTCAGGGGAAGAGGAATGAGGTAGAGCAACAAGAAATGAAGGAAAGAAATAGCATGAATTTATATTCCTCACAAAGATAGTTGTTACACTAAGGAAGCAAAAGATAAATCAATGAAAGGAGTATATAGAGGATGTAGTCATTTATTCATCCCATGGATGAGGGAAATAATATTCCCTTGCTGATTAGGTAAAATTTAGGTCTTGATGTCTCGATACTTGAAAGTTAAGAGATCCAAGAAGATTAAAGGAAATAGTATAACTAAATAGCTCAGAGTGAATCAACAAAAACATCAAGATTCAAACCAGGATGGCTTATTCAAACATTCAATAAAGAGCATATTTTCAAGTCCTCAGCTCTGCACTAGAGGGGATTGAGCTTCCTTATGCTGAAACAAGATGTGGTACCATTTCTACAGACACATTTCCTACRAGCTGTGGGAGTGCAGTATTCTCTYTTTTMTTTTTCCCTTTAATASTAGGAGACTGCCAATCAGTTTTTCCTGAAAGGACCAGTAGTTCTTGTCTAATTCTGCCTGTCTTGTGCACTTCATGTTTAGTGGAATTAATTTAAGAAGTGGTCAAGCTACTGCTCCATGTGTTAGGTGGTTATTTTGTTGGTGTAGGGCAGATGTGGATAAGGAAATTATATAGTGAAATATAAGTATCAGAAATCCTTTTTGAAAATACAGATCTATTGCTCACAGTATTTTAGTTTGATTTACGCCTTTCCAGCAGAACTGTATTAGATTACATGAAATATATTTCCACTCAGCTGTTGGCATTACATTTCTTAAAACTAGAAAAAAATTACTGTGCTTTGATAATACTCTAGTTCAGAACTTGTATCTGTCGTTGATTCTTTTTATTCTGCTGCATCAGAAATTATAAAGCAGCAGTAACAAAGGTTCAGAAATGTTGGCAAGTGAGTGATCTTATTCCACATGAGAATTAGTGTCTGCTCTGTACCTTGGCAAGAAATTGGAATGCAGAAGGGTAAGCTGGTGAAATTGTTGCTGTGCGTTGTTTTGCAGAAAAGGATTAAGCAATATTTTTTTGTGGTTGGGTAGAGGAAGGTTTTTAAGAGTGGAGTGAATGACTCAGGTTGGATTTTTGKGTTTTTTCCATATAAAGAGCCTGTAAGCAAGCTGAAGGTTTATATACTTTAGGGTAAGAGATGCTCGTGTTTGTTTCCCCTGTTAAACAGCACCCTGACACAAGGCTGACATACACACCACTGAGTGTATGTCAGAACTGAGCTGCTGACCCAGAGCTCTCCCAGTCTGAGCAACTGTGTTTCAGCAAGCCTGCTGCTGAATGAGAGAATAATGCTTTGCATGCATGATGCTTACAAACTGGCTTTTGCTTTTTTCCCTGTTTTTTTACATCCCTCCCTTGTCCACAGCTGATAACTCAGGGCTTAGGCTGCAGACACTGCTGCAGCCCACGGGAGCTGCAGTCTCTTTGCTTCTCTGTAGTCTAGAGAGAAAGGCTTGCCTAGGTAAAGGCAAGGCAGCAGCTGTGAGTTTGCATTGATTTACTGGGGGAAAAAATGGCAAAATTCGGGCTTCTACAGTGCTGTGGTGTAAAAGAATTTATAAATAGAGTGGTTGTAATATCCTTGTGAAAAACATTAAATGCTTTGAATGATTTCTAAGTGTGGGTTGGGAGCTAGGAGCCTCTGGAAAACTTTGAATGTTTGTTTAGCTTTCTGAAAGGAAGGTGAGCTAAAACAATGTATCAAACKTTTATTGATCTGTAGCAGGGATAAGCAAAAGCATTTGTTTAGCAATCTAGTGGTTAACAAAAACTTTCTCTTGGCTGGCTTATTTCACTTACTGCAAGGTGCTCTAGAGCAAGTGATTCATGTGGTTATAAATCCCCAAATCCACTGAAGTAGCTGTGAGAAAGTGAAGGGCTGAAGTTGGCTGAAGCTGTGAATGGTGCTGGCTTTCCCAGAGGTTGTCTTTGACATTGCCCCAGGGTGGCTCTGGCAGTGATGTTACAGCACTGCCCTGACTTCRCTGCTCCTCCAAACACAGCACTCAGGTGCACTTCCTTCCTGACCTCCTTGGTGCCCCATGCAAATACTGCATTTCAAGTGAAACTTCCTTGGAGTTTGGATTATTCATAGTACCTGTTGCTGTGGCATTATCTTGTAGGATGAGTTCAGTTGCTGCTGGTTTTCAGGAAKTCAGTGTGTATCTTTATGACTTGGCTGCTCATTCTTTCTGACAGCAGCAACCTCAGAGCTCTCCCATGGATGTTGTGGATTTGCCTTCTACCTCTGCACTCAGCCCCTCCTGATGGGTCTGTCTTTCCTCAGTGAGGGGCACAGCCAGACCCGTTTGCAGAAGCTGTTGTTGGTAGGACTCACTACCAGTCCAAAGCAGAATCAGTTTGTAAATATAGACTTACTTGAGACAGATTTGTTTAAGATTCTTAGATACAAATTCTTTTGCTGATTTGCAGCAGGCTTATGTAGTGTGTGGAATTTTGGATTTTAAAGACAAATCTGGTGTTATGAATAAAGGCTTTATTTTTTAAAAATTGAGTCCTTGGGCTTTTAATGGTGCACGTACTTCTGGTGTCCATCATTTACTGARTGAATGAAGCATCTGTCATTGTAAAGCTAGAGCAGAAATTACATAAAAATGCACAGACCAACACTACAGAAACCTTTAGGGCAGGGCTTAATCACAGACGTTTTTAAAATCAGGTGTTGACCAGTGATGGGATCTAAAAACTCCAAAACAGCAGACAAATTCTGACTTCACTGTGGCAGAATAAAAAGACCTCTTTCAATAACGCTGTGATTTTGCAGAGGGCTGGAGTTTATTTTTACTGTAGGAGTCATGTACTGCAGTAGTAAATAGTAGGAGGCTCTGGCATGCATGACCTGGTTCAGCTGGGTAGCACTATTGATGTGTTTTTTTCAGTGCCTCTGCTGTAGCTAATTGTAACTTTGTTTTCTGATCCTTGATTAGCTCAGTGGTAAGTTGTCATTACAGCATTCAGCTCCCTGAGGACATGATCTATAAGGCAGACTTTTCCAGTGGAGGGTCACGATTCAGCTAGTTTACACATAATTTAAACAGCAGTTGGCCTAATACCCTGAAGTGGAATTTGTGGTACTTGTAGTCTAAGAGTGTAATACCATAAATTACTGTTTGTGTTAAGCACTCTTCAGAGACCTGCAGGAGAGGCCAGTGGGACATGGAATGCCCCTTGTGTTCCTTTTTCAACAGGCAAGGGAAGTTAAAATCTCAAGGAAGGTTAAGAAAGCAGTTTACTTAGAGCAAAACTGCCATTTAACGTTTCATTGGGAAAGTTTGGTTTCATCAGAGCTGCCACAATATTTGTTTGCCCAGACTCTGTATTTGGATTTGTTTTAATGGCCTATTCCAATAATAATGGGCATAATAAAATTGTCTTCATTTTAGAAGCAAGCTAATGAACTCTGACTTTTACACATCCTGGTGTCCTACTTTTTGTGTACGATCAGTGCAGAGCTGATTTCAGTTGCTTTAAACAATTTCTAAGATACAGGGAATTTATCTCTGCTACTGCATCTAAATGGCTTTGTCAAGCAGAGCTCACGTCTCACCGTGCCTCTAGAGGCAGCAAATTGAGCATAAACGAGTTGAATTTGTGTCTCTTATGACTATTTTGGCACAACCTGTCTGTGGACTGAGGTGTGACTGTCACCACACCTAAGAAGAGATCGTTGTTTACTGAAAGATTTCTGATGTATACAGAGGCCTTCAGTACCACAGCACACTGCAGGGTGGAAGGTGGCACACACAGTCCTGCTGCTCTTCTGCTTTTCAGTGGTTCTTGTCAGACCTTTCTTTTTGTAGAGTTCGACTGGAGAATACTTCACCATTTTTTGCARGGCTTTTYYCCCTTTTTTTCCTGCACAGTTTCCTTCCAGGASCTGTTTGTAGCAGTGCAGAAGGGCAGTAAGAGGAGTAAATGTTTGGACAGAAGGCAGTGAGGAGCACAACTGCTCCAAGAGAGTGTTACATCAAATGTGAGACTATTMCATGACTAATGATAGAGTAACATCAGATCTGCAGTGTTTGAGTGGCAGGTTTTCAGCATGTGGGGTGGTGAGTAATTTAGGTGCATTAGCMAAGTTTTTAAAGAAGCAGAAGCTAGCATGTAGATTGTTGGGKTTTTTTTTAAAGTAGCTGTGCTTTACCGTGATTGAGTCAAAATTGTGTAWAAACTTCTCTCTCAAAGGGTGATGCCCAACCAYGAYCCATYRTTTTAGTTRTGGTTTKACCYCAGAGGGTGGCTGGGCAYTGGGACAGGCTYACCAGAAAAGTSGTCACAGCACCAAGCCTGAGTGCAAGGAGTGTTTTTGGACAATTATCTCAGACACATCGTGAAATTCTTGGGGCTGTTCCACGCAGAGCCAGAAACTGGACTAAATGAAATGTGTGGGTCTCTTCCAACTCAGGAAAAACATGCAATAGTACATTTGAATAAGCAATATTAAGCATGTAAAACTAGTAAGTGTTTACATAGCAAAGATGTTCTTCCCTTAAAGCACTTTGTGTRGGGAATGTGAGTGGTGTTTTGAGTTTGAGCAAAAGAGATGAAGATCGTGTTCAAGTAGGTGGGAAGAGTTGTTATTTACACAGGTGGGATTCTGAAAATCTTTCCTTTAAACCTACAAAAATCATAGTTGAAATCCAGTCTTAACTGCAAGGTGCTTGGATGTCTTGATTTTGGTTTTCTGTTTTTGTGTGCTTGATTTTTTTGGTTCAAAAGTGGATTCTGTTTACAGGGGACAGGAATTTCAGTGCACCCATAAAAAGCTGTGTGCTCCATCCTGCTAATCATGCTCTGCTTGTGTAAAGCTCTGTTTCCCTGCTTTGCTGTGTGTGCTGAGCTGTCCCCATCCCTGCTGTCAGTCTGCTGCTGGATCTCTGCCTCCCCGCAGCCAGACTGGTTTTAGCACTGCTTTGTCTCGGTTCCTTTATTGCCTGTGGTGTGGGCAGGGAGCCAGGCAAGGCTGCAGCCAAACCATTCAGAATGTGAAATGTCTTCCAGGTCTGCTTCAGTGCTTTACCTTGAGCTCCTTGCAGTCACCTTTGCTACAGGCATCCTGCCATTTGGGAGAGTCTCCTTTTCACAGGGCCATTAAACTTCTTAAAGTTTGGAGGGGGTGAAGATTCTGCCACATCTCTAATTAATTATTTCTTTATAAAATTATCTTTTTTTTCCTGCATCTAGGGTGCATTATTATTATTTTTAGTTCAGCATTAGGCTTTAGCATCTCTTAAAGTTGAGCAGTCATTTAATTTTAAAGCATTTTTATCTCCAACTTTTTGGTATTATTACAATAAATGTGTGCATTGCAGTGCCTTTTGGCATAATACACAAGGTCAAAGATAACTACCCTTTAAAGTACATTTGAGATGTCATTCTAGCTGCTTTTTCCCCTTTTAACTTAAGTAACCATAAGAACGGAGGCCTCCCCTATGGAAAAAAGGGCTTTATCAATATCTGGATATCCTCTGTCATTCAGAAGTGTCAGCAGCCAGGGAATCTCYGTGCTGCAGTTGATAAAGCTTTTGGATGTCCTGCTGCATCTTTACAGTTTGCTGTAATCCAGCAGAATAGCCCAGCTGATGTCATGCAGGACACAAAGAGTGAAATGATGTCCCAGCCATGACCATTTTCCAGGTGGAGATAAGTGTCTGAACTGGTTGTCAGTAGATTGACTATAGATAATTGGTGATTAAAAAATCAACAAACCAAAATCTGATGGATTTTGTTCCTGTATTTGTCTTTCTTCCCAGCTGCCCTCCCCAAACCACAAATAATGTTGGGAGAAGAAATCCCATCATGTGCCTGTTCTCTCTGTCAGTGCTTAACTGGGTTAATTCCATTCTGCTGTTGCTACTGCCCCTCAAAATGACTTGTTTCAGTCTTGGCTTATTACAAATACATGGTGGCTTGCACTTCCTGCATTTATTGAGCTGTGCTTTTCTCTGGGAGKAAAGAGATGAATCAAAGTATCAGAGGCCACCTCCAATGGGTTTGTGAGACAGCTCTGTAGTGAGTGTTACTCTTTGTAGTAGGGATGTAGGCAGGGGAATGACACAGCTGCCCTCTAACCCTCCATCTGGTTTTGAACTGCAAGTCTCTTCCATATTCCTGAGKCATGTCCAAGCCAATCCACCTGTGGTCAGCAGCTCAGTGGCTTTGCACTGCAGACATTATTTATCAGGGAATTTTTTTTGTCTGACACTGGTTAAATGATATGTGAAACTGGAAAATTCATTCTCAACTTCCAAATGCAATCTGTTGCCACACTTGTTACTTTCATTTATAAATTGCTTTATTTTTAAGATCTCTCTCCCCACAGTTAGCATTCCTAACAAGTATGGAAGGGGTTGTATTTTTTCCTGCCCTCCTAGAGGAAAATATGAACTGCAGTCTTTTATTTGCTGCTCTCATGAGAGGGAAATTATGACACTTCTCTATTTGGTATGAAAACACGATATTCTTGTCAGGACTGAAGGTACTGTCTTGTAATCTGTCTTTTATTTATTCTCCYGTTGTTTATGTGTTTGGTTTTATATTTATAAATCACTGCATGTAACTGAAAACAGAACTGGAAAATTAACATATTGGTTTATTATGTCAATCCAAGTTTTGAGGCTGTTTTATTCCTTTACAGACAGGAGTATGCTAACTAAATTTTGAAAAGCTCACTATTAAGGTGAAGTGCCCTTGCCCTCCTCCTTTGGGTTGCTTCCTTTCTGTAGGAAGCTGCTGCTCCGTGCTCAGCTCTAACAGTGTTATAGTGCACGAGTGGGATGACTGGAGCTCCTCAAAGCCTATTCAAGGGCCTGGATCTGTTAGGACTGATGTCTCCACAGTTCTGGAACCTTAYTTTCTGATTTTTATTAACTTGTTTGGTATTTGGGACACTTCCACTGTGGAAATACCAAGGCCAGCTAGCCTTACAAACATTTGAAAAGCAGTGTGAGCTAACATGTGGGTGTTTTGAGAGTCTTTACTTTGACAACTCAAAAACTTGATAAATGATTTAGCAATGAATAAAAATTTACTTRATTGCCTCTCTAAACATATATACTCTTGAAAACATCTCTAATTTCCATTTTTTAGTCACTATGGGAGCCGAGATGAAGATGAAAAACCCTACCAAAGGAGAATKCTAAATAAATTTATTTTTAATATTYCTRWATTTTATGCAAAATCTMCTTTGACAGGAACATTAAAGTTTTGGTCTGTTAAAAAACCCCCTAAATTAAAGATGTCAGACCTGAATATCCGAAYAGGTCATGTTTCCATAATGCAGAATGACAGAAAATAGGGGCTTGCTGTGTTAACAGTGACACTAGGACAGTTTTTGGAAAAAATAGTCAAGTGTCTCTCTGAAGTTCGTCACATCTATAATAAAAGCATTTTGAAAAAAAAAATTAAAAAATGAGAAACATGAAGACTAATGGTTTTTAAAATGAAATTTTTAGCTTCTGCTGTGAAGTTCATGGCTCTGTGCTGGCACGTAGGGATTCTGTTTCAGTCCCTCTTCCTCAATCTGCCTGCATCCCTTGCTCTTTGAGGTTTTATTTTCCTGGTTGAATGTGGTGCTTTTTGCAGACTCATTGCTGTGACAGTAACTCCAGCCCTGTCCATTATCCTGTGTCTGCTCTGCCTTACTGGAYATTAATATGCAAGCCTCTTTCAAGAAGCATTTGTGCCAGAGTGCTGCTGAGGCTCTGGCAGCAGTGCCAGCAGCCGGGGTGAGGTGACAGCCCCAAGGGTGACTGTGCTGTTACAGAGATCCGTGAGGAGTTCCTGCCACCTTTAAATAAACGGCATGGCTCAGTGCTTTTGCCCTTTCCCCTCACTGAGGCACTGTGTGTTTGAATTGTCATTCACACACCGTTCCAGCAGATCCCTGAACGAGTGTTCATCTAAATCTGCCAGWCTTAAAACTCCCCTCCACTGAGGAGCTAAACATTCAAACATGCACTGAATATTCTTCTGCACCTCTTGRTTGTTTTACTTTGTGGGTGYTCACTCAAAACACAGAGTGTGCTTSCAGGTGCTGGCTGCTCAACCCCTGATGCTGCATTTTTATACATGCTGGTAAATACGGGCTCTCCATGCTTTTATCCTTGAATGCTCAATGGTGGCAGAAATGTCTTCTCCTGAACATCAGTCTGTGTCTCTGCCCTCCTAGCTAGGAGATGAAACGAAGGTGGCAAGTCTTTATTASGTGATTAAAGGAGGTGTCAAATACTGTGATAATGGCAGCTCTATGGATATTTAAGAGCTGATAGCTAAGCCAGGTGATTTCCTAGTAAGTCAATTGCTATTCACCATAGAGAAATGATTTACTGCAGTCAGGAGAATTTCTCTTAATCAGATAAGCCATCTTAATTGCACAGATAATGGCTTACTGACAAGTACAAGATCAAACAYGGAATTTTAACCTTGAGTCCAAGTGGTGATTTGTTACCAATTTAAAGGCAAGTCTATAATTTTTTATTTCTTTGCTTTGGAGAATGGCTCCCTTTGCTTGTAAAAATATCCCTGATTGATAACATGATACAACTGAGTTATTTGCCAATATCACCAGACTGTTTTGTTACACACCTTGAACTGCACTGATGGTTGTTCTTTGTGCTCAGTTTTGGAAGGTATCTTTTCAACAGCAGAAATGGAGTTTGTTAACTCTTGCTGATCAAGATGCACAGATGTCTTGCTAGCAGTCTACTGAATAAAGATAGTTCTCACAATTAACTTTTTTAACAGTGTCAGCCAGCAATTTTCCATTTATCATCAAGGAAATTCTATGGGATTTGGTTCCTGAGCCTTGAAAATGTACCAATTTGAAACTATCACAATACAGAGAAGTGAAAACAAGTATCAAAGGGTGATTCTTTGTATGAGTAGAAAAAACCCAACGTTTTGACTTGGAGATGAAAAGTACAGTTCTTTTAATGCAATGAAGTATCAGTTTATGATTTTGATCAGCATATTGTAAAGGAGTATTCATGAAACAGGCAGATCAATAGATGTAAATGTCACAAGTGAGGTTGTTCATGACCCTGAGCAAAGCAAAGATTTGCCTTCACGTGAATGAATATTCAGTGCWGGAAACCTTGGATGTACTGCTGGAATACAGCTGTGTACAAAGACCCCAAAACTCCCTGTTTAAGGTGAGTTGTGAGTTGGAGTTGAAGGTGATCTGTGGATGAGAATCCAGGGCAGAACTGTGGATGCCATGAAGAGTAACCTAAGAGAGGATACCCAGGTAACTTTTACTGGGTTTGTCCATGCATTTGCTCCCTTTTGCCTTAGCCAAAAAAGTGAAAACCTTCAAAGGTGCTATCAGTTTACCAGCAAGGTTTGTAACAGGGCAATGCTGTACTTCTATCACATATTCAGACCAGTCTGCAAGATCTTTATCTTGCTAATATTTTAAATAAGTCAGTGGCAAGCAAGAAATTGACTTTGTATCATAAAATAGCGATAAAAACCACAATTAATCCAAAGTTTCACAACAGCCACCAATAGGTGAAGCAAGTGGAATAGTAAATGTCTGCTTGTTTCCTAAAGCAGATAGGTGAGCAGATTTAAAGGTATGGTGGTGAATTGCTCCTCCTTTTATTCCAGGCATTTGGGGGAGAACCTCTTGGTTTGAAATTTCTTAAATGAAAAATCAAAGTATCATTTGTCCAGCACCTTGCATTGAGTGAACTCTCCCCTGTTCATGGAGCAACAGCAGGGAGTATGAGCTGCCCTCAATATCAAACAGATTAATTTCAGTTTGGCTGGTCAGCTAGGACCATTTGAAAGATGGAGTAACTACTTCTGTCAAGGAAGGCATARCATGTCACAGTCATAAAGAAAGTGAAGGAAGAGGAGCAGAGGTTTGGCAGAGAGATGGGGAATTTCTGTCCATAAATACTCTGTACCTTATGGCCCCAGTCCTCCCAGCTTCCTCCTCAGTTTCTTTTTGTTTTATCAAGGTGTGTATTTTCACATGTAGTTTTCTCTCCTTGCTTAAATAATGTGTTATGCTTTCCATTTGCAAGGAAACTGCTAATGAACCACTTTTATTTTCATCTCTTCCCTCCCCACATTTCTTCTTCATATGCAGGAATTTGTGTTGCGGTTTACATTGGTGTTTACATCGAGGTTCCTTTCTTCAAGAAAGAGGGTTTTTCTCATCAGGTGCTCTCGATGCTGCTGTTCTTTGGCTGCCTCCTTTTTTGTTTTAAAAGCAGAGTCCAAGATGCAAGAATTCAGTAGTTGTCCTTTTTGTCCACCTGCAGGAGACAGTGGAGAGTGCACATCTATGTGTGTGCCTATGTAGCAAAGCAATTTCCAAAGAAGAATGAGCTTTCCTTGAGTTCTCTTGCATACATTTTCTATTAAAACAGAATGGGAAAACTATAGCTCAAGATGTGCTGTGTCTGAGCAGGACATTTATAACACTGGCCTGTAATCACTATTCTCTGTTAAAGAAACACTCCCATGTTTCTGCATTTCTCAATTATTAGCTTTGTGCTCATTTTTTACCAAAAAAACTGGAACTGCGCTAGAAGGAAGCTGTTTAGGATGGTGATTTCATAGAAGCTTAGTTTTTTTCAGWACTCCTGGCTATTTCTTTTGAAATGAACTGTGAAGTACATAAATACCAGCAGAAAGGCACAGCTTGCTGTCTTGAATTGTCATTCTTTGACTGTATTAGCAACACTAGAGGCTTTTGGAAAAGCAGTACTGGCACAATGTTTGTGGAGTTGTGTTTGTATATGAATCCAAAACATCAAGTAATTTAATTTTCTTTGGTGATTACCAGTCATATTTGCATGTGATTGTCCTGGAAGTAACTTAAGGAGTCTGAGCAGTTACTTGTGATGGATGAAATCAGCAATGCCACTGTATGTTGTTGGGGGAAGGAGCAGGGAACATGAGCACGTGGTTTGGTGTAATTGTGGGGTGCAGGCTGCAGTTTCACCTTGATGGTCCTGCTTTGGTTTCATTAGCCGATTCCTAGGTCTGGCTTTTGAAAAAAGCCTTTTGTGAAGTGCTTGAGTGCACTCTGTGGTCTGTGCTTTGCCCTAGAAGAGTGTTGGTGACTGTAGGAGAAGGCTGTGCCTGGCTGTGTGTTACTGGGTACCATGAAGCAGTCAGGGAGTGCTGCTGGAGCTGTGCTGTTGGTGCAGCAGGGCAGCTGTTAGCCCTGCCAGCTGTGCTTTCCAAGGAAATCAGGCAGCTCTGGGGACACTCAGGTGCTTCCTGCCAACTGGTAGGGACAGATGGTAAAGATGTATGGACAGAGYTTAAGTTCAGTTAGCCTGCAGTCTTCACCTGCACAGAGAGATTTGAAAATCTCAAAGGCGTCCCATTTGATACACTGTGAATCCATGCACTGAGTTCTTGAAATCTTGGTTGTGAAGCTTAAGTTTATTAGAGACTGAGGTGCTGTGAAACTATCACAGTTTTGCTTCAGTGTTTGCAAATCCAGTCACTGTACCCAGAGCCACAGACCAGACTTGGTATCTCAGAGCTGTAGACTAAAAAAAGGGAAAAGAAATGCCTGGCACAGGCATTTAAGCTGTTCAGTATGAAATTCTGGCAAGAGTCCATTTCTATTTTTTTAAACTTTGTACTGCCAAACCTTGAGGTTTGGTGTTTTGTGATTTTGTGTTGTGTTGTTGTGGGTTTGTTTCCCCTTTCCTCCCTGTACTCCCACTCCCCCCAGGTTTCAAGAGGGTAGCTTAAAATTTTCTTTCTTTGAAAACATGACAGGTGTTAGTACATACTTCTCACATCCCTCTTCTTTTACATCCTGTCATTAAATCTGTATTTCAGTACTTCCCACTAAATATCTCTAGGATGGATCACTTGCCAAAATTTTGAAGTAAGATTAGTAATGGTGTGCAAAACCKAAATGTTTCTCCTGGATAGACACTGTAATGAACTATTTGAATATACACTGGATCTGAAAGACAGAGATGAGGAGATTAATTTGTCATAAATATGATTTCGGTTCCCATGCTTTTGTGCCACTTTGATACCTGTGCTTTTAACTTCACGCCATAACCTTTCCAAAATGGCTGGATTCTAAAGACTGTATTCAGATAAGCTAAAGGAATGTAATGKGATGAAGCCTAAAAACCAGTATAATCTTGTTCTCAGGATACTCCATCTGAGACTCATTTAGTACAAGTGAGAAAGTGGATATTGCCAGCTTTTCTCAATTTTGAAAACTGTTGAAATCTCTTAATAAAGCCCATCTGATCTGTATAAATAAAACTTAATGCTGTCCTTGAGGCTAGCCAATTAAAGTGAGGAATCTGAATGCATTGATACTAATGAGAAATCTATCGGTTTTAATAGTGAGGGATTGTGTTCAGTATCACAGATCTTAAGTCTTTGTGAAGTGAATGACACTTGTGTATGTCATTGTTCCAGAAGTATGTAATATGTTAATAAATTGATTATGAGAAATGAAACTATTAAAATTTTTCATTTTATGGAAGTTTTTATAATATCTATTTTAATAAAATAGTAATAAAATTTTTATTAATACTTTATTAAAACATTTTTTTTTCATCATCTAACCTTTAGCATTGGAGCTAAATGCTGGTAGGAATTGGACAGTGCAAGACAAGAAAGCCAGTGTATTTAGACTGCATAGCAATTATGTACAGAGCCCTCCTTTGGGGGATAGCTGTGGGACAAGGAACCCCAATTTAAAGCATGAAAGTATGGACTTAAGTCCTGCAAATAAATTGGGTTTCAATAATGACATCATATCGTATACCTCATTTCCATAAAAGGGTGATCTCTGCTAATTCTGTATCGGTCTTTTACTTTAAAAAGCACACCCCAATAAAAACAAAAAGACCAGAAGTTTTTACAATCAGAAGAAAGAACCCAAACTCATTACAGAGACTTAGGAAACAGTTTGGAATGTCATAATTCAGATCCCTTGAGGAAAAGGTGATTACATTTTTCATTTTGCATTTCTAATAAATTGGATTGAGCCCCTTGAGAAGACTGTAGCAAAGAAAACATCTAATGTGTGCTGTACAGGAGTAACAAAAACACAGGAGCATGTGGGGAGATGAAAGCACATCTCTTYCCATTCTTCTCTTACCTACCCAGAATTTTCTTGGTTGCTTTTGTCTGAACGACATCTGGGGTTTTCACTTCATCCTAATCATTTTTGGAACATCAGTAATCAGCTTTTGAGCTTCAATTAAGGTTAATGCACATTGAGGGAAGTACATGAAGTGGTCTTCTGGGACCTGTTGAGCATCTGTGCACAATGGTATGTCTGGTGCACTTTGGATTGGCCAAGTGTACTTTGGTAGAGGAGAAAAATGATGGCTTTTGTTAAACTCCTGTGCCTTTATAACTGATCTGCTAAATATGATGAGTTCTTACTCTAAGTGGATCTAAACCCATTTCTAAAATTGGTGTGCTTTGTTTGGAGATTTACCTTCAGAATACCTAATGGGTCTTTTGGTCTCTGCCTTTTGTCAGCAGCACTTTTTACAATGTGATTATGAAAATGCAGTGAATGCAGTAAACTTAACTGGAAAAAAATTCAGAAGGTTAACAAAAATGTGCTGCTTTTTGAGACCTGAAAGTTTCAAATACATTCCCTTCTCCTTAAAGAAAATACAAGGGAGGGTTTGAAAATCATCTGCCAGTAGTTTAATAAATTGGTTCTCCAGATTGCTGTAGAGCAATCAGCTCTTCCAGAGGAGAAACAGTGATGYCAGCCTAGAAGTAACCATGCTCTGTCAGGGAATAGCTTTCTTTTGACTGTATTTATCCATTCCAGCAAGGACTGTGTGTGAAATTCTGAAAAATTACTCTTGTGAGTCAAAAGCTCAGGTGTCCAGTTATCCCTTCCACCAGAACTGGTTTATTTTTAAGAGCTGTGCTGTATTTACCTGTCTSTGGTAGAACTCTTGCTGTTAAACACAGGACACTCACAGAGCTCCCCAGGTGCTCCATCATCCATCTGAGAGTAGTGGGACAGGCAGAAATCTTGTTCTGATTCCACCTAGCTGATCAAATGGCTAATGGGATGTGAAATACAGAATACTCTTGTCTGCAGGATGTTTGCTATCTGTCCTTTGGAAGCAGATGAATTTSTYTGAGTTCTTTGGGAGAGAACCCACRTAAAGCCTTTCTGCTGGCTCTCAGYACCTGACATTTGTGAGTTCTTGTACAGTGGAGTAAAAATTAGGCTGACAAGACTGAGATCCTTCWTGTCTGACTCACTGGTGCTTGTGGAATGGAGGAAAACTCCTCTCATATTTAGTTATGATTATTTTGTCTTAATGAGCCAAACAATAGAATTGGTTTTTGCAGAAGGGGATGCTCTTAGGTTTGAAATTACTCCTTTTGTTTGGACAGGATAAACTTCAGTTTGTTCAATGAGTCATGTAATCTGCTGATACATATCAGCATAATTAAGCATAATAAAAAAGAATTGTTTACATATAAATATACTGAGAAGTGCAATGTGTTTTTTTAAGTTACATTGTTCCTAGTGCTTTTTAAGACATCTAGAGAACTATTTTTGTGGCTCGAGTACATTTTTCTATTTGTCTGGGGTTTTTAAAGATTGTTCCATTATCAACTTGTCTGAGGATTTATTGSTGCTTGCAACAATGCTAAACACATTTCCTTCATAGTTCTATTTCAATACTGAAGTTTATTGTTGTTATACTTATTGATGTTGAGATTTCTTCTTGCTGTAAAACAAAAGTTAGTGATAACCTTGCCTAAGGAATTGTTTTTGCTGTCATCTGTCTGAGTGATATCCCTTTSTCACCTGTTTACTCATCTCTGTTTTCGTTTTTTTCCTATTGAAAGGAACAGATTATTTTAGGAAATGGAAGAGTAAAAAATCACCTAGAAAAGTTTTGTGCAAGCTGCTATGAAATGCATGAGTTCCATATAGATTTTCTTCTTCCTGGCCTCWCTTTGATAYTGATATTTGTATGGGTACAGACACTACTGTCTTGCTTGTCCTTGGTTCCTGTAGTCTGAAAGACTCCTTGCTGTGGGCTGGAAAGCACCTGTCACAACAGTGCTAGGTTTGTACTGCTTGAGAGAGGGGAGGGAAAATCAAGGGCATGTGTGACTCTTGTACTTTGGTGGTTTCAGGAGCTTGGGGAGAGCAGGGTGATCTCAGTCAGACCACAGGAACGTCTTTACCCTTCCCCTTGGGGTGTTCCTGCCCATTCCTTTGCAGAGGGAAGATCAGTATGTGGGAAGGTGAGCTCCTTCTCAGGGCTGTGGCTTCCAGCTGTTTGGTGTTAGCCCAGACCATTTCTGTCTTCTCTTTGCTTACACCAGGTGAGCCCCAGTGACACCTCTGGCCACCTCACTCACACTGGCTCCAGGGCCAGCAGAGCTGTCTGGGCTCTGTCCCACTGGGAATACTGTCATCTCAACAGCASTGCCTGCTTTGGTGGTGGGCAGATGGGAATTTTAGATAGGAGATCAGCTCTTTACCCGTTTGCCCTGCACCATCCTCTGCAAAATTGAAATACTACAAGAAGGAATTTTGTATTTCTGCAGATTCACCTTCAGGAGGCAAGTATGGCTGCCACTTGGCTCTGGCTAATRAATGGTTTTGAAAATGTGGTGATGAATAAAACCTTAAAAGTAAWGTTTTCAGTGGCTGAACGTTTTCCTTGATGCTCCATTTGTACTTCTGTGAATTGTAAAGCATAAACATAGGCTAAGAACTTCAGCTGACAGAAAGATTTTCGATTTTGGTGAAGCCCATGGAGCTGTGTTGGTTTTGAGTCAATTTTCCTGCAAGTTTTCGTAGTGCTAAATTCCAATTAAATGCTGTTGTGGTTTACAGCCCTACAGACTGTTTTATTATTGTTTATAAACACAAAAGGCATATGTATTTTCATAACCATGACTGAGAATGCTTGCTGCTTTCCTAGCATGACAGTGCAAGTTTGTGTCTGCAACAAAATATGTTCACTGATGTGCCAKTTTTTAATGATTTTACTGTTTCAGAGGAAAAAGGGTTGTGGAAGTTAGTGTTTTAGTTATCTTCATASAAAAGGAAGGGGAAGTGCCTCCTGATATGAAGATGTTTATTTGGATGTGTGTATTACTTAATGCAGTCTTGTATTATCATAATTATTTTTTTCTCTGTTATACCCCATGTCATATTAGGGCAATATTTTCATGGAGTTTTGGTCTAAATCAGAAAAACACTTACAAAGCTCTTATTGTGTTCAGTTTCTCATCTTCCCTTCAGAAATAACTTCATAAGCTTAAGTTTCATTTCAAGGCAGTGAATCACACATTCCTGTGTGCTGTGGCCCTTTTGAAACAGGCTCTAAGACATTTTGTGCTTCATTCTTGAAGGAATGTTACCCAATGTGCTTTAAAGGCTGAGAGGGGAAAGAGGCTGAATCTTGTGTCTTCTGATGCTAAATTTGTAGGGAAACTGTGTGTACGTGAGGGAAGGGATGGATTAGACTTGTATCTTTTATTRCAGGGAGTGGATGTGGTGCAAGTTGGACTTTTTAGGGAGGTTTTGTTGCAGTTATTTGTGGAATGAAAAAGAGGTACAAAATCCAATATTCAGACCAGGTAGTTGTGTTATGGCCCGTRCCATTCCAAGGGACTGACTGGGGGTGGAAACTCCAGATAAGTCCTCAGGAGTATTTCAGAGAGGAAATATGAGACAAAGGAGATGAGTTCCATTCACGGCTTGTTTCTTTCCCTTCCGAAGTGTGTTCTCTTGGCTTGTCTGAGGCAGCTCTAAATTTAGCAAGCATATCACAGCGCAGCGTTCTGAAGGAGCCCGCAGGCGTGTCAAGGCGCCTGTGTAAGGAAGCGCGCTGTTGTTTCACAGGCAGGGAGGGCTGTGCTGGCCGCTGGAAGCTTGCCACTGCCTCACTGCTCACTGCCTTTGCTGCAAAGGGCACAGGAGACAGCGACCAACACCACTGTCAGTGTTAAATAGCAATTACTCAGTAATCTCAGCTTCACATCTTGCCACCCTGGCACTCCCCACTCCAAACACCGGCCAACGCCACAGCCGCCAAGACCGCTTGTTTCATTGCACCCCTGGCCTTTCTGCGGTTTGCTCCTTGCTGTGCAACACCCCACCGTGGAAACCAAGGGGTTAATGACAGTGAAGAAAAAGGGAGATGGTGTTTGCTTTTCTCTGTGATTGCCTAAAGTTTGGTATGACAGCTTAAATACTCACCTGCCCAGGACATATGCACGTGTTAGTGTTCAGACCAGACTGTGGGTGTCATGCCTCCTGCTCAGGGTGTTTGTCTGTCACAGAAAATGATTTTGTTGCACTAAAATATTTCAAAACCTTTTTTCTTTTCGTTTCTTTTAGCTCTGTCCTGAGGGAAATGACTTGATGTTACCCAGATTTTCCCTAGTTTGTCCCTGTCAGAACTCTTTGCATTTTTCCAGTTAACCGTTTTGTGGAATCCCGTGCAGGTTTCTCTGTTTCCCAGTAGGGTTTGGTTTCTGGACCAAGCTGAAGAAAACTCTTCAGAGTAAGGTGGAGGAACATTTTTTAATTAGGTGTGTCTTCCTGAGTGCTGAGTAATGGAATGGCTTGGTCCACATTCCTATTCCCTAATGCCTCTGATTGTTACAACTGATTTACCCTTCAAAGTCAAGTGGCTTATAGGGAGACTCTCCCCTTTGAGCACAGGGCTCCCTGCACCACAATGGGATTCTTTGACGTGCCTCCCTTTTGGCTCAGTTTTTAGCAGACTGGTCTGTTCCAATGGTTTTGTGTGCTGAGATKTGTCAGAAACTCAATTGTTTTTTGCCAAAAAAACCTCCCTGTCTACCTTCCACTGCCAGAGAACAGCTTGCTTGCTCTTAGGAGTTTTACTCTTTGTCATTGGAATATTGTGAACAACAATATTGCAGGATATGTGTAAACATAACTTTGCTTTTCTGACTGCTAACTTACCAGTGCTGTGTACAACAGTCTGGCAACAACAGTTGAGTCCCTAGCCCCAGTGAAGAGATTGGAATGAACCCTGTGATGTTGGGCTTGGTCTTTTGTCAATAGCAAAATTTTATGGAGCATTTAATCACCTGCTTTTTCAGCGTCTGAGAGGTTGATGATGTTGTTCATATCAGAGTTTGAGAGAATTGTAAATGTGGTTACATGTTGCTAATTCTGTTTCCCTATTTAATAAYATTTGCTGTATGAAGTGGAAGTACACTGATTAAGTGTTTGGATATTTGTTGCCTAAACCACATCTGTGTTTTGTTCTACTGATGTCTTGTTGGAATTGAAATTATGAGCRTAGTTTTGGCAACACTGCCCATTTTCAGCTGAGTAGTCAATAAATTTTGGCTTTTATTAGCATAGGTTACTCCAGTGGTAATATATCCTTGCTGGTGAGGAAGAAACACACAGTTACACAGTGTTTTAAACAAAATACTTGAATGGTGATTTCTAGAAATGTGGCAGCCAGCTGCCCTGTGATGTTTCTGCAGAGTTCSTATTTAGAAGATGCTCTATGCAGTAACTATCTCAAATATGTTCCTTAGCAGTCTCTTGGATGAGGACAGGAACACACACACACAAAAAAAAAAAATCCAAAAAAGGACATGTTATGATCCCTTCCTGGAAGAGAACTGAAGTGTTTGGTCTAGTACTGTGCAAGACAACTGCCAGAGGCATTTTAGAGGGGAGAGGAAGTTTTTTTACTCAAAACTGACTCTGATAATCCATGAGGGTGAGCATCCTGAACAAAGCTGTGCTACTATGTATATACTATACATATACTGTGTGTATCTAATAGGGTTCCTCTGTTAAACTTGTAAGCTAAATACACTTGTAGCTGCTTATGTTGTTCCTTATTGCTTTATTTCAACTCACTTGATTGTCCTCACTTATCCTGTTGRAAGTCCCACACTGTGCCAGCCCTGCCAGGAGAGCTACAGGTGCATTCTCAGCTTTTGGGGATACTGGTTGGTGTAGGAATTCCCCCAGTGATGCCATTGCCCTTTCCAGGGATGCTGCTGAAACCATTCCCAGGACTTGAGAGCCCCCGTGGGGGTGTTTTTTGGTTTCCCTGCTCCCTGTGGTGCTGATGATGGTGAGGGCAGGGATGAGGCACCAAAAATGCACTGGCTGGGCTTTGCATGGAAATCACTGTGGAATGAAAAAGAGRTGTAAAATTTCCATGGCATGGGAAYTGCATGGRTAASTCCTGCCTGTGCTCATTGTGCTGTGCTCTCCCTTCTTAAATGCACAGTAAAATCCCTAAAACAGTGATCTAGTAAGTGTGCTTTAAGGAACAAATGGTTGGGTTTATGTCCAGGGTGTGATTGATCCTTTATTCTCACAG
>CADDXX010000379.1:377427-556811 GCA_902810485.1 Alauda arvensis
CTTGCAGAGCAGAGAAAGAACTCTGGTGCAACTTTTGCTTGGAAGATCTGAGCAGAATGAAGAGTAGTAACGGGAGTTACATGTGTTTGCAAAAGTGAAAGCTCTGTAGTGCAGAATGGGATGATGTTGAATAGCTACTGGGATGTAGTGGATTTTATTGGTTTTTTATGTTGATGAATAATAACATTAAAAAATGGTATTGYGAATCAAAAAATAAATTAAAAACTTAAGAGTGGATCCGTTTTTTTAAGGAAAGAAAATGCAGAAATTACTCTGTCATCTGAGGACAATGGAGCAAGGATGTAGTAGCACTGATAGAATTCTATCAGTATTGAGTCCCTGAGTGAAGAAGAGTCTATATATTGTGATTTTTTTTTTTCCTCCAGTGTCAAGCCCATGTGAAGACAAAAGCCTGGCCTGAAATCATCTGACAGCCCAAATGGCACAAAGCAGGGCACTGCAAATGTGAACTRAGTGTTTTCATGGAGTCCTACAGTCAGCATTCATTTTAAAGCTTTCTTTCCAACCTGTTTGTGTGTGGTATTTATCTTCATGTGTGTGTCTAATGCCACCTGCTCTGTGCCCCTGAAATCTTCAGGAGRGCAGCTTAAAGGAACCTTAAAATGTCTTTCTGTATGGAACACCACTGGGTGTTTTGAACATAGATCTTCTCTATGCTGGAATTTCTTCCTCAGCAAAGCACATCCCTGCTTTCTCAGAATGATTTCAGAGTTSTTAAGATCATTTGCAGTGTCTTTAATATGAAGATAAATAGAACTTCCACTRTAATAATGGAATTTTCTGTTTTCTCATGTGTGTTGTTCTGCAGGTTGAAGTGGGTAGGAAAAAACCAAACCCAGAAGCATCACTGGGTAGACTTTTCAACATGAATCGTGCTTTTAGCAGGAAGAAAGGTAAGTACTTCAGCTTCTATTTCATGGAGACATAAATACCCTGTAAAGTTCCTTTAGAGTATTAAGACATATAAAAGGACAAACTTCATCACTGCACTGAATTATCTAGAAAAAAATGAGCAGCCTTCTTGGGCAAAGCATTCTTGATTGGTAGTTACAGAGCTTTCTGCATTCTAAGGGTGACGTTGAATTTTGTGTGTTTTTTTATTGCAGGATGTGTGCAGGCACACACACATCAATACATAAACATAAAATACACATTCTGTTTTCTATTTTAGCCTGCACACACYAAAGGAGGTGCTGGAGAGTTTTAAAACTTCTGAGAGTCAGTGACTTTTCTTTCAGTATRTTCATTGGATTCTTATTCTTGGAGAAGCTGTTTTATTGACCTATGTTTAATATACTGACCTGTCTCATGCAGTAGGATCTTTTTAGCTGTAAGGAGCTGTTCTGGATTTGTAGCCATCTGAAACAGCCTGCTTTTCCAAACAGATATCAAAGCACTRAACACTCAGAGTTATATATCTGTTGCTTCTCTGCTTGCTTAGCCTCCTTCCATGGACTGTTTATGATTAAACATAAGTCTTTAGAAGGAGTATTAAATRCAGCATTTTTTACTGAAAGCTTTGTTGGTGTTTCCCCTGTTTGTAAAGTAAAAAATGCTCAGTAGGTCTCATTTAATTGTTTTCCATGTTTTCTCCTGAAGGTCCTTAAGTGTGGCACACACTGAGATGAGGCCCTTGCATGAAAGGTGTAACCTCAGCTGGACTGAGTGTGAMTGTTTTGCTTATATAACAAAAATTYCTGCTTCAATATCAAATAATAAATAAATATTATTTCTTATTTATTAATGGACATAAAAGCAATCTGCATACTTAAGCCAACATGAAATGGCAGCATCACTGCATCCTTGTGTGTCTAGTGCATTTGTTTGTTAAAGCCAGGTGAATCAAGGTAAGAGAAGCAGYCCAGCATATCAGCACATGATCACTAAAGGAAGATGCACTTACAAAGGCTGCAGAATAGAATGGAAGATCTTTTAATACCCCAGCAGCAGGAGGAAATAAGCTTAAAACCCATAGGGTGTGCTCTTCTTAAGCACTGATGTATTTCCTTTTGTAGGTAATTGTAACATTGCTGTCAACAGATCTGTACCACCTTCCAGGTGCTTGATAGTGTTGCCAGGCTTCTTCAGCTCATTTGAGAAACCATTTCATCATCCTTTAATTGTGGACTGATTTATCACAACTGAGAGAAACTTGGGGGTTGTAGATTGTTTTGTTTTGAAGACCATGTAATTATTTTCTTTTTTTTTTTTTTTTCCTAATGACTTCTGATAATGTTTGAAGCTCAGCCTGCCATGTTTCAGAAACAGACCAGTTGTGTTTTACTGGATGTTTTCTCAGAGTTCTGACTTGGAACCAGAATGCTAAAATGGTCTGTCACTATTTCATAYTGCCCTTGGCAGTTGCTGCATCTTGCGTTTATCATCAGGTTGTGAAGTTGTATCCTCAGTTTTCTTAGATCATTTGAGGGGTCTCAACTTCTCCCTGTTTTCATTTTTTCGTAAGAAAATTCTTACTAATTTCTTACTAAGTCCTTACCTAAAGTTTTGGARTTCYATTATATTCAAAGACATTTGCTTTGTTGTTCAGTTAATTTTGTGTGCAGTTTTCTTTACCCCAGGAAAAAAGTATCATATAAAAGCTGTCAGGCACAATGAAATGCCATTAGTGTGGATTGCTAATAATGATTCAGAACTGAGGAGACAAGAGGAATTCAATTCTGTCATCCATTTATTTTACTCATGGTAACACTCGTGACATTTCCATTCTCATACCCCAGGGAAAAAAAACAAGTTTCAGTTAAGCAATTGTCAAGACTAAGTGAAAATTATAAATTTTTAATGCAAATGGAAGTTCAGAAGAACTCTGCTCTATCAGAATTCATCCATAATAACTGCATTTAAAAACAGTTTCAGTAGCTGAATTCCTTTATGGTATTTGATTTTTCCCCTCAGATCTCACAGGTAGTTATTTTGATTTTTTGATGGGTTGTTTGTGGTTTCTTCTGTCCACAGGAGTGTGGATAGTTTGAGGTGTTAACTGTGTGACTGCTGTGGYTTCCCAAGCAGTTCCTGCTCAACCCAAACCAGTTTCCAGCTGGCTGTGCTGGTAGGGTTTGTGTGAATTACAGCTTTGCACCACTCTGTTGCCTTGAAGCTGCAAAAACAATRGCCTTAAATCCGTGGGATTGTGAGGGGAATTTCAATAGATGTAGGTGAGACTTTGGTAATAGCCAGAGATTCCATCTGAATGGGGCAGATTTACAGACTAAAGGTTCCCTGATGTTCRCTGTGATGCTCAGTCCTTTAACAGGGTGCATATAGAGAAGGTAGCTGCTCCTGCCATAGCTCCCATCTTCCTGAACTGGGCACTGAAATATCTGTAACTCTGCTGTTCTTGCTGATGAGCTCTGTTCTCATGCCATCACCTGATTGAAGCTACAAAATTTTTATTCTAGATGTTCAGGAAATTATTTAATTTACAGACATTGGTAGAATAAGTAAGGGAAGAAGCACTAAAAGTAATCTTTCTTTACTTCCCTCCCCTTTTTCTTCTGTTGGAGGCTGGATAGCAACCTGTGCTTTCACACAACAGAATTGCCATGAAATGYGAGTTGATAAGACAGAAAGTGAGCTCTTTTTAAAATTAATCCTGATCCTGTACAGGCAAAAATTTCCTGTAGATAAGRTGTGTGGCGTAAGTGTTTATGGAGAGAATCTGTTACGGGAACAGCAGCTTTGTCRTAAATCAGAGCAGTGCTCTTGAGAGCACACATCTCCACTTCCAACATTACAGTGCTTCATTCTAAGGCACAGTTTTAACTACAGGCATCATATCTGCAGCCAGCACTCAGTGTAAGTTTATTTTTRAGGGTCATGCTTTGGATATGAAATAGCCACTTCAGCTGACAAGGTATGCTGAGTGCTCTGGCCTTAAAAAAGTGTTACAGCCATTGCCTGTCTGATTGCCCAAGATTTAGTACAAACCAGAACTTGGGAGTTTGCTGGTATTTCAGTTGGAATTGTTTTTACTTGTCTGGTAGTCATTTTTGGTTGAAGGCTTAATTGATATGCTTAAATCTCAAATTGAAAAAAAAATCCAACTGTTAATCTTTCATTGTCACATAATAGTGACAATGACAAAGATAAGAAAATGTAAAGTGTAAACAAATTCAGCTTGTTTCAGAAGGTAAATGAATGGAATCTTTCAGCAGACCTGGTTGTGATATCTGGTCTCTGCTGTTACCTCTGAGCTTGTGTAACAGGGAAACAAACTGTAGGCACTAATATTGACACAAAGGTTCATTTTGGGTTTAAAGCTGATATCAGCACTTGCTGTTTTAAGTTGTGTGTTTAAATATGGCAAAAAACTCCACTCAAAGCAACACAGCCTCTCTCTTGACTTCAGTCGAGTTTGGTTGGACTGACAAATAGGTGTGTCATGGAGAAGATTCTCAGTTGCAGAAATACTGCAGTATGACTCTACAAACTGTACAAAAGCAAGCATTCTGTTTTCCATTCATTGATCAATGGATGCAGTAAATTGGAGTGAAAAGGTAATTATGTTTTCATTAAGGATCTCTTTCCTTCTTCGACAAAAACAATTTGATGAACAATACATATGTTCTTGCTATTTTGTTGTTATGACAAAACTTGTGAAAAAATTTGTCTATCACCCTACTGGAAGCTTTCTTTTGTGCATTATCCAGTTTGGGGGAAGSAGTTTTGAAGAGTCCTCTTTACTTTTAATTTTCAATTTTTCGTTTAAAGTCACATGTGGTGGCATGCTCACTTTGAAATGCTGTGGTGCAAAAAGTCTGTAGTGCAGATAGAAGTCTGTTCAATTTGAAATATGTTTGCATCCTGATAAATTCAGTCACTCTTTTAAGTAGCTTAGGGATATTAATGTAATTCCCCTGTAAGAGATCTCTAAATGCTGTATTGTTATGTAATTTTTTTCTCATTCTTAGTATATTTGTATCTTAACTGAATTACTTGTTCTTAATTTAGACTGGATTTTGTGATGTGATTTATTTGCATAAACAAAATAGAAAACATTAACTATGGGGGTTTTGTTTTGCTTATTTTTTTAGTGAATGGAGTTGCCTTGCATAAATGCATTTGGAATATTTTACTGATCCTGCATCCTTCTGTGAAAAGATGCTAGTGTAAGAACTGGTGCATATAAATAGGCATAAATAACTAGTATTTCGTGGCTTTTGCCTCATCAGAAATGTGAGAGAAAACTACTGTTCCTTCCAGACAGAGTCATGCCTAAATAAGGAATGACTGGAGTCCAAACCCTCCGTGAACAAAAGATTGAAGCTGTTTGAGTGACACAAAATAGTGCTGAAAATGTAGATATATGTGGCTGAAATGGGTGAGGTTGTGCAGGATGTAGCAGTTGAATTTAGTTTTTTTSTTTATTATCCCCAGTGGTCCTCCTTCATCCCCTAMAGAATGTCAGCCTTAGTTTTCTTAYGAYGTGGAGTTCAACRTACGSRRGAATCTAAATTTTCTGGGKTTTTTTCTGTATGATAGCAGTTAAYAAGGTGGGTAATTGCTGCCAATTACCATCTCGTGAGATGTAAATGGTCTTTTTAATGCTGAGTAGAATATATTGAAGTAATGACTGAACTAATGTTTTAAATAATAAGTTTTAGCAATAACATTTCTGTGCAATGGCTTTTTATGAGCCTTATTTATGAAAGTGTAGACAGGTGCATTTAATAGACAAGGACTAACATATAAAAAACTGCAATCAAGCTTATAGGATGCTCTTTTATGGGAACAGACTGGCTRTAATATGATTCTTATTTTTATTATAAACATATGCTGCATGCCAGAGATGAGAAACATTTTGGTTTCTATTTTCTCTCTTAATGAGAACAGTAGGTGAAGGCCCAAAAGAGTGATGGGGGTAAGTGTACTCCTCAAGTAAATCCTTCTGTCAAGTCTATTTGACATCAGTGATTTAAACAAATGGCCTATTGTGTGCTGGACTTCCACGTAAGAGTAATGATAAATACATCAAGAGCATATGCTCACAGAGCTTYAAAGGAATGTAAGCAGCCCTGAAGACCCCACTGTGGTCTTCAGATATTCTTGTGGTTCACTTTGTTCTTCCCCTTACAGGACAGAGACAGAAAACCCAAAAACCAAACCTAGGTCTAAATTTCCACTTCTGCCTCTATCACAAACCATCCCCCCCCCTGCTGCTTGATGTTTGTAGGGTTTTCCTGAACAAATTTTTTTTCAGGAGTGAAGGGTGGGAGGAGAAGAGGGTGCTTATTTGGTATAACAAATATTTCTGTGTTCAGCTGACACAAAATTGATTCAATGGTTTTATAACACCTCCACAAAGAAGCCGTATGTATTCCAGTTAGTGTTTCTTGTCYTTCTAAATGTGGGGTCATGTGGAAAACCAATATTCGGTGGCCAAGTCCCTTTTTTGTGTTCATTTCTGGCTCTGTTTTTTGAGCCTCTGTTTGTACTGTTGCTTTCCCTAGGCTGTGGCAGCACCCATTCAAGGAGACCTGCAGGGCTTCCACCTTCATTTGGTGCGGTGGTCCCTCTCTGCCCGAGGCTCTTCCCTCGGGCAGCCCGGCTGTGAGGCGGCACCACAGCAATTGCTGGGTTCCTGAAGCTCCCCAGATCGGGGGAGTACACAGCGGCAGGAAAAGCACGGCGCAGCCGCCAGAGACTGACTCTCCTGAGGGGCTAAAGCCAGACTTCTTTGGAGCTCCGAGGAGCTCAGCTGCCCTCAGCCGGCTCGTGCATGAGGTTATAAACAGGGGTGGGGAAAGGGGAGGAGAGCTTGGAATACCCAATGAGGGTTACCCGGGGCGGGGAACTGAACAGAACTGACAGTACAACTGCCCAACCGGGGATAACGAGGGGTGGAACCAGCGCTCCACAGCCAATCACTCGACGCCCTTCCTGGAACTTTCCAGCAGCCAAGGGGCGGCCTCGGGTGACTGACTGGGAGCTCTGGGAGGGGTTCAGAGACTGACACCGTGCCCTGAGGGGTTCAGAGACTGACACCCTGCCCTGAGGGGTTCAGAGACTGACACACTGCCCTGAGGGCTGTCCTGGGAGGGGTTCAGAGACTGACACACTGCCCTGAGGGCTGGCCTTGGGAGGGGTTCAGAGACTGACACCCTGCCCTGAGGGCTGGCCTTGGGAGGGGTTAACTTGGAGGGCGGACCAGGGTAAACTAATACAGGAAAAACATACATAACAGAGTCAGGGGAGAACAACACAAATCCCAACAATTTGGCAAAGACTCAGTGCTCTCCTCTTGGTGGGACAGTAGGGCAGTGCTCAGTCTGACGCTTGGTGTGTGTTTGTGAACATTTGTATGCAACTGGACACRTATTGATGGTAGYATATTCACATTCTAAAAGCAGAAGGGACAGCTTTAATTGTTTAGGGGAAAAAAAGGTTACAGTATGTCTTCAGAGGAGGCATACAGATGAGGAGTGTGCTTTGGAAGCCTCTAAAGGATTCTTGGCTCTGTGCAGCTGAGCCTGATTTTTCTTTTCTTTCTGGTCCCATAAGAATGGGAGGATAATTTCCTGCTGCTTATTTTATCTGCCTTATCTTCAAAAASGTATTGCAGAACTGATCTTATCTCTTGCCTGCTGTACGGAATATTTGAGGCAGGTTAACAGTGATGTTTACTACAATAACTATTTGTAACTTCTCCAAAACCTCAGGAGCTCCTTTCCAGAGGACATGTGTGCTGCTGAACCAGAGGCACAAACACTGGCTTTGCAATGGGAACAGCATGGAAGGAGTCTGAAGCTTTTTGGCTCCTACCCCATTGAACTATACACAACCACAGCCTAAATACTTGAGTTACACCGGTACTCTGTGAGATAACAGGATGAGKATCTAACTAAAGGCAAAATATCTCACCCTGTGTGAAATAAATTAGGGCTGTAACAACCAGACCTTGGTAGGAATCACAATGGCTACTTGATTTCATGAGAATTTGTCTTATAAAGCTGTTGGAAAATTGCAGAGGACATCCAAAATAGATCACTCAGGAAAACACTGTGTTGTGAAATCAAAACCTGGCACATAAAAGGACGTACCTTAGGTACATAAGCAAGAGGAAGCTATGGATATGTTTTAGTTGCTCTCATTGGTTGCTCAAACTCCCTTCTTCTCCTTCCAGTTTGAATTTTCAAGAACACTCCACTTAAACTTTTATATCACATTATTGCAGCATTCTGGAATCAGAAAATTAAAATTCTATTTTAATTGTATATTGAGATTGTCATTTATGTTTTGTTTTGACCTATTTACATAATGCTCTTTAACAGCCAGAAATTCTTCARAAGCTTGCTTTSTAAACATTTTTTACAAGTTTAAGTGATGCTTCTCCAAATTTATTTATAGTAATACTGGAATAGTTCACTGAACTCTTTTTCTACAACAAGACTRCAAAAGTGAAATATGGAGTTGGAGGTTTGATCTCTACATATATTTTAGTGAAAACTTGCAAAAATGTGATCACTTAAATTATGTTCTGACAGTAATCTCTTTTTTGACTTGAAATAAAAGATTTTATCAAAGACAGTGGAGCTTTTGTAACTAGAAGACGTATGAGATATGGGCTAAATAGTTGAGATCTCTTTTTCTTGTTTTTTTTTCCCCTTTGGTTTAGGAATATGAACTTGTTAAAAGTTCTTAACATCAACAAATCAAAAGTGCAAAAGCTAAAATTTGCTTATCACTGGTTGGTTGCCACTAGCACTTCCATCCTGTTTTTCTTTATTGTCAAAACTTACATATCAGCATCCATATCTCAAAAACATATAGTATAAAATGTGTAAGCTATGCAGCAAATGTTGCTGTTGGAGGAAATGCAAATACTAGGCTTATTTTCATTTTGTAACTATGCCAACCCAGCRTTCTGTGACACCATTTTGCAATTAYAGCAATCAGYTGTTTAAARCCATCTACAAGGCCCTAAATATTAGGGGGAGAAGGGCACAGGCAAAGCATTGTGCCAAGCTCACAGTGTTCTAGGGAGATGGGGCTCTTTCCTTGGCAAAGAATAAATATGTATCCAAAACGTATCTTATGTTTGGGGGGGAAAAAAATAACTAAAGTAACTATTTTAGAGCTCTTGTATTGATGGGGGTTTTTCTCTATATGTTTCTAGGGAAGGCTCTGACTCAGAATTTCATTTGCTTAGTCATAGTAACCTGTTAATTACTTTAATAAACTACTGCTGTCAGACGCCCAGACTTTAGTCAGTCATTGCTCTAGAAGGGGGCTGGAACAAATGCTGCAGCTGAACAGTGCAATAATATGGGTAGATTTGTTTGTTAGTAATTAATTTTTTGGTGTTACATTCTCATGAAAGCTCTGGTGCCAAGCACTCTCAGGCCTCAGCCTATCCATTCGTTACCTGCAGTGCTCAAGAAGACAGACTCTGCCTTGCTGTCTGACCAGCATAAGGGAGGCTTTGTGAGCACCTGCCTGTTTCTRCTGCAGTCCAAATAAAGGAAATTATTTAACAGGGTGACAGTTTATTGTCATATTGTGAAGGTTCTCTTCCTTTACAGAAAACTAGATAATCTAGGAATAATGAAAGAGAGAGTACTTAGGTACATACTCTGAAGCAAGTAAGCTGTTTGTTCCTGAGGCAGTAATACCTAGATGTATTACAGATCTCTTAGGATGATATCTTCAAGAGACTCTTATTAGACTACTTGTCGCAAAAAAATCTTTCTTTTCATACCAAATTTTGTAAAACAGGAAGGAAAAACAGTTCCAAGGTTTCTTCTATTAGCAATCTATCCATGTGAAAAGATATTGATCCAGTAAAGAATAAAGGCTTTAGTTTCTACTTTTTAGAAATTACTGAATTTTCACTGTGGCTCTGTAAACCAAAAAGTTAAAATCAGAGTCTTTCTCTGTTCCTCATATTAAATGAATGGCACTAGGTTTAATATGCTTTGATAAACACTGTAGAAACATTAGTTAACTAATGTTACTTAATGAATTAATAACATCAGTGGGGCTAAGGGAGGCAGTTAACTAAAGCTGCACTGTGAATATGCCATTCTACAATCCCTCTGGGCAGTAACATGCAGAAAAATTAATCTCCAGGGGAGCAGCATTTCTTGGCACTGCTAGCACTTTCCTTTTGGGTAGATAAATGGTCAGCTGTGCTGGTATCTAACCTGATGRCATCCTCCCTGAGTGCAGCACGGTTGTTCAGGGCCCTTGATGAAGTCCCCGAGTCGATAGCTGTCAGTGTGTGATTTGTCAGCACACCTTTGTCCCTCTGCTGAGAGCTCTGCCGTGGCTCACACACAGAACCCAGCTGTGTGGTGGGAAATGCAGGCTGGAAAGCAACCTCCCCTTTTTAATGGTAAGGCCCTGGCATGGTTCAGGTGGATTGGAAAGGAGAGAAGGCTCCTTTCTGAGCAGTATTAATCTTCTGCCCATGGAAGTGCCCAGCTCCCACCTCCACCCTTGCAATGCAGTCTGTCAGACCCTTGGCTCTCCCTGTCTTAACTTTTCTCTTAGACTGGTGTGTGCTGGCAGGGAACAAAAAAAGCTGAGAGGCTGAGAAGCTCTCCTCACCCAAGTCCAATTTCCTTAGAAGCTGGCTAGGCTGCTGTGTGTGTGCTCTCTGTGCCTGTGCCACACACTGAGCTCATGCTGAGCTGGTGGAGAGGCTCCATACAGCATTGCCAATGCTGCCTAATCAGGGCTGTGATTTACCCTGTGCCCTTGCAATCACACTGGTGACCCTTTCCACACCTCTTGTTCCACACAGTGCCACTGASTGTGGCAAAACCACCACACAGACTGCTTTGCATTTCTTGTACCTCAGTTAAGCACGGGTTTTATTGGACTCTGAATRGCTTAAAATCATAATGCTCAAAACCTCAAAATTCTCAAAAAACAATGGAGCACTTTTTTAAACCTTAATGGAAACTCTAAGGCAACCTGGATTAAGAACTTCAGATAAGRTCTAAAATAAGTGTGGTTTTCACCCAGTGTAACAGCATGAGTCCTTTCTCTTTCTATTACTGTTAACATTAGATGCASGTTGTCAGGTTTGGTTTTATCTGGGCTTTCAGTCCTTTCTGTAAGACCTACTGTTTTATTTAGCTGGGAAGTGTCTAGAACTCTTTTCTGTGTAGCTAATAAAATAATAATATGAACTGTGATTTTCATTGTAGGTTTTCATATTTTGCTTGTTGCTTCAGAATGAATAATTAAGTTTTAAGCTGTGAAAAGTCTTTAAAAATTAAATTAGGTGAGGGATCATGCAAACCCCAAGCCGTATCTAAATCAGATATTTGACYAATACTTCTTTTATAGGTTTTCTTTTTTCATGTTTTTCTGGTTTRTTGCATGCAAAATGACATAAATTTGGTCTTTCCAACTGCTGTGAAATCAAACTAATTCTAAGTAGTAGAATTAGTTCACTGAGGGTGGTGTAAGTGCAAAATCAGACCTTACAATTCAGAAGATGCTGGTAACAAAACTACCCCGTGATAGCTTGCATGGTTTTTGCATGTTCTGGCTGTCAGCCTGAGTTTTGCCTTGTATTGAGTTCAGCACTAAGAGTTCTTTCCTAAGTACCACCTCTCTGTAATTAGGACTTGCCTCTGAGAAATGGACTTCCATAGTCAGTGGAAATCCTCAGCAGCTGTGTCACAGTGTCTGTGGGTCTCTGTCTGAACGTTGGACTACTTTAACCAGTAGCACAAAACTCCTGGAACTGGGTACCCTGCTCAGTTATTGATTTCATTTTGAGCTGGGAGCACCTGCCTGTATTTCCCAATATCCCTCCAAAGTAGGGCTACCAACAGTTATAGCAACACTTGCCTAGCAGTGTTATTCCATGCTGGAATCTCTGTAACATTGCTCTTGGAGGCTGGTAGGCAACTTGATGTTTTCACAGAAACATTTTAAACTTTGTACATGATAATAACATGGGAAAGATTACCTGATGCTGAATTAAGACCAGCATTTCACCCTTGACTCCCAAACTAGAGACCATTTTTTTCAGGTTTGAATTTGCCCTGATGGGCTGAAGGGAGGAAGAAACATTTGCAAGGAATTGTTAGTTTTGATGGTAYCTGTGTAGCCACTTGTCTGCTTGTACAATTGCTTTAGAAGCTACAGCTCTGTCACTAGGTTGTGGTGGTCCTAGGCATAAAATGAGTGGAGAACTATTGCAATTTCCTGAAGAGGAAACTTTCACTGGATTTTCCTTTATAAAAGTATAAATGTGACAGTATCCCTACTGAAGCTAGTAATGGGTGATGTGAATTAAATGGGTAAATGCACACTTGCATTAGCAATGGGAGTGCACCAGGAGGAGTGGAATTGGCGCTGTGCAGGTGTTCATGGAGCAGGCAGTGAGCAGTCCTGTCCTGAGTGCCAGCTCCCCAGTGAGCAGTGCTTGGCTGGGCTCCAGCTTATCTCCTGGGCTCACAGGCTTTATTCTGCCAGGCTGAACTCACTCATTCTCTGGGTTATTCTGCACTTTCAGATAACATCAGCCTTTGATATTATGTTGAAGTAGAGATCAGGTTTCAGGTGTTAAAATATTCTGGGAAATGATTTCTTGGTTCCTGCAGTCCAATCACAAGCCACAGTTGAAAGGAAGAGCCACTTTAATCATCCTCCTGGGTGCTGCTGAACGGACAAATCATTCTCCCTTAATTAAGAAGTGATAATATCACTCTTCAGYAATGGAGCTGAGCATTACTGCCATCTAGAATGAAATTTGCTTGGGGAAAAAAGAAATCTCCSTGCTTTGTAGTTCTGATCCTGTTACTGTGGTGACTGGTGAATATCTTATTTAACGGTTTTCTTGCTTCTGCATAATCTAAAATGTTTAATTATTGCTTTAGTGTCAATCAATGGCACGGCTTTTGCTCTTCAACAGCTTGAAGGGAACATAATTTATTGTTCTTAAGTGTAGCTAACAAAAAGGTTAGTAATTACTGTAACTGCAACTCCTCACGAAGACAAAGGGAATTCTGAATATCCAAGGGTAGAATTTTGCTTTAAGCTGTTATTCTGTTACTTAACTCTGTGAAGTTCCAGATTTGTGACTTTATTTCGTGCTCCAGGGTAGTCTCAAGTCAGAAAATGCTACTAAATGTTCTATACATGTAATATAAAATATTAATTGGAATTACAAATTCTCCCAAGTGTGTGGTAATGCAAATTAGTATTTTGGARCATTTTTGTTTTCTTAAATGCTCTCAGATGAGAAAACCTTGAAAATTTGTTTCTGAGATTGTAATAAGAAGAAGCTTTTTTTAACATTTGGAATTCCATCTGAAATTCTGTAGAACATTTAAAAAGGCCGTTAAAATAGGAGGAGGAGATGTATTTGACAAATAATTACACAATTATGTCCRTGCAGCAGGAAAAGTAAGAGAATAACAGTCTTGGAATTGGAAAGTTAAAGGTGAATATGCAAATTTGTTTAGCATATGTATGGAAAAATTACAGTTCTAAAACTTATGAATCTGATGCACATCATTTTTCTTTTATAAAGGTTAGGGCTTTCTTCTGTCAGTTACAGCTCGGATGATTTTTTGTTTGTCCCTTTAATGTCTTGATAATTAATCAGGGAAAGCACACAATTTATCAAAAAAGCATCATTAAATGCACAAGATGCAGTCAGTGCTTTAAACAGCAGGATGCAGAAAATACTGATCTGAGGCACAAATAGCAAACAGCCTCAGACCAATTAATACATTTGGGAGGAGGAGTTGTACTTCTTATGGAAAACCAAATTGGTTTAAATTGGAAGTGTGCCCAGCAGAAAGAAGCAGGTTCTTCCTTTTAAGTGTTTGGGAAGGTGTGAGATTTTCCCTCCAGCCCCTCTAACCACTTCAGCTAGTTTATTGAGTAAGAGGATGATTGTTGAACTTTTCCACAGAGATACTGTGATACTTGAGTTAACAATTGAATACCCTATTCAGTGCTTCTTTTATTTTGCTTTTCTGTAGACAAAACATGGATGCACACTCCTGAAGCCTTATCAAAGCATTATATTCCCTATAATGCAAAGGTAAGAAAATATGAAGTTATTTTCTCCTCATACCTTTAGAATGCAGCACATTCTATCTTGTTTTTAACTTGRAAACTGCAGGGACATAGATTTGCCAGATGAACTAATGAAGACAAACTTAGTAAATGTCTGTTTTGCAGGTAAAAATGTTCTGGTTCTAATGGCCAGTTGATTCTGGTTCTGAATTATGGTTTGCTAGAAAGCAAGCTAGTGTTCCTTCTCTGCTTGATGATGTTCTTTTTAAATTCATGGAAATTTGGAGTGCAAATTTAACAACAGGCTGCATGCTTACACCACTATTAAAATTAATGGCACAGACTTCTCTTGGACAATATCAAAGGCAATGAGCAACAACCCTCTCTGCTGGGTATATTGAAATATCAGAGACTCAGAAAATGTGGTAGAACAATAATGACATTTTTGCACAGTAAAGCCAGAAGCCTTACTTTAATTTTCTTATCCCAATTGCAGTGAGATGAGTTTATATAAGTAATGCTTTGATTTGATCTAATGACATCCCTTGACAGGAAATGCATTTTACCTAAATACCTTAAACTAAAGGTTTCTAAATGCTTCCCTAAATACCAGCTTAGAAGACAGTTTGCTGAAAGGAGGAGAGAAAATGCAGCCATCAGCATAACTCAGAGTCAACTGAGTAATCTGCAATTACTTGCTCAAAACGAGAGTATAATTCAAAAAATTCTATTTTGGGCTGTTCTGGATGATGTTCTCTTATGATTGGTATTTCATATTATAAAAACCTTTCTGAAAATAGTCTAAATTAAAAAATCTATGTGAAAATCCTTCTATATCTTTTCATATATAAATATTTGCTTTACAGGCCAGGACTCTAGGTTTCTGCATGAGTGTTCCCTGCTTTTGTATTTGCAATTTTCTTTTGCTTAGCATTGCCACGCAGTGAGCAAGTGTTTGTAGTGGAAAGTGGAGTCTCGTTCTCACAGTTGCCAGTTTGAATGTGTTTTTATTSTGTGTGTTCTCCAGCTGAATTCTTGTCCAAAGGATGTATTGCCATTTAACTGAAAAGCCTTGCCAGACACCTTGGCTTTACATTCCACTTCTTGAGAGGCAGGRTGACTTGCTGTGGTGGCTGTGCCATCTGTGTTTAAGAGCAAGCTGAAGCCGTGAGTTTTTCCAAAGCACTGAACAATGTCTGTTCATGTCTGGTCTCTGGGAGAAAAAAGAAACCTCCCTCATCTTCTGTGGTTCATTGTCTTGCTTAAGAGCAGATCTGGTGAGTAGGTGTCAGTGCAGCTGTGCAGAAAAAGAATTACAATAAAGCAAATGGTGCTGGGGTGGTGGTAACTGTAGAAACAACAGCACCAGCAACTTGTGGAGCAGAAAGGAAGAATGGAGAATTCCAATCTAAAGGAAGTCTGCTCTCAGCCTGGTTAAGAAGACTYTTGGTCTAAAATGTCTTTCCACTTACTTAGGCTGATCTGTGCCTAAGTGTCCTCTCCTGTTTGCTGTTTATTCCAGGGCCTCCTCCACCTTTGTGCTCTAAGGTCTGTCAGAACACTTGCAGGAAACTGAAGTTTTAATACCACATATGTTGTGGTTTGTTTATTTATTTATTTATCTATCTATCTATTTATTTATTAAGAAAGTTAACCCTTTTTTTTCATTTGGATCTCACTAGAAAATTCTTATTTAGACCTATCAGTTATTTGATGCAAAGCAAGCAAAAAATTGCTCTGTAACTGGTGTGTAAAGGATATGGGATTTCCTATCCTGTTTATTTATGGACACCTGGAATAAATCTGCACAGCTTTTATGARGTTGGTTGGCATATGCAGGCATAATATTAATAAATCTAGATGATGTTTCCACCTTAGTTCTTAAGTATCATTCTCATTAAGTTTTGCAGTATTTTTCACTCTAAGAGGAAAGTATGTATCTATCGGTATTTGGGGTCTGCAGCATTTTGGTTTTTAAGCAAAATGTCTCACTGATTTMATAACTTGTGACTATGTTGTGAAATAATGATTAAAAGCTTCAGAAAACCTTCATGATAACACAAGCATTGAACAAGATTGATTTTTGCCCAAATTGTTCTACTTGCAATTCTCTAACATYCAGTTCATGTATCTTCCATGTTTTTTGGGAAGAAAGGACAACCCTTTATCTGATTTATTTCAAAAAAGTAATCATGTGAGTGAAGAAGGACATGTTCAGAAGATCAAATCAGTTTGGTGGAAAGTAATACCTGGGATGTTATTTGTCATCTACTCCAAAGTTTTTTGGATGCAGATTACTCTGGATGGAAGAGTGGTTTCTGTTCTTTAGAAGACACAAAAATGATTTCTCTGGCACAAATCTGAGATGATCAGAACACAGGGAGAGCTTACTGGGAGAGATGAGATTTTGTTGATTCCTAAGACAGCTCGTTGATAAAACACAGTTCATGAGTTGAGTGTTATTAAAAAAAATCCTAGCAAAGTTAACTGGAAATTTAAAAAACCCTGCAATATTGACAACTGGCCTTTTTTCTCTACCAGTTGGAGAGGACTTCTTCACAGRGAATTAGTAGTGTCATGTTATCTCTTAGAACATGCACCCTTATTTATGGCCATAATCCTCTTTGCAAGAAAACACGAGCAGAGATGTTTCTTCTGGAAGTAAAATCCAGGAGCCATGAGTCTCCYAAGGAAGCCCATAATATAAAAATGTCTTGATTTTCTTTCTCTTTTCCAACATACCTGCTCCTACTTTGCTGTTTTGAAATGTGCTGATTTTGGCACAGTTTGCACAGTGTAAAGCAGTGAGGATTTTGGGGTTTTTTATTTGTGGGGGAAGAGGGGACAGGACAGAGGTTTTTATTTATCCTCTTCACTTTTGTTTTTTTGCTTTTGTTCTGTTACTGTCATTTTTTTCTTTTTGTTTTGTGTTTTTTCTTGCATCTTTTTCCCCCCCCTTCCTTATCTTACTGATGTCTTGGTCTACCAGAAAGCACTGATAATAAGATTCCTCACACTTCAGCATGCTCTGCATGTGCAACATTGGTTTAGTGAAGGCACAATTTTGACACCAGTTTGTGGTCCTATTTTTTTTAACTGTGTCACTACAAATGAAAGCAGATTGGTCACACAATTTTTTTATTCCCCCAGAAAGATAATTTAGAAGTTTTATAATGCAGTATCAAATAAAGACTGATTTTGATACGGTGGCATGACAATTTTAATATCACCCAGATACAAAATTTTAAGGATGTTTCACCAAGAGATATCAGGGCTCCCCTGTGCTCACACAGCCTCTGGCCTAATGCTTGCTGAAAACTCACTTTCCAGGTTTTTGTATTGTCGGCTGCAGGTTGGATTCTCGATGTAGTAGTTTCAGTTGGAAAGCTTAAATGCAAAAAAGGAATGTAGTAATGGTCACACTTTATCATCTGGAAGGTCTTTTCCCAAATGATTCTGTGAGTCTGTAATAAAAGACCTCCCCTGGCAGTACCTAAAACTTTTAGCCTTCACTGTGGGACAATAAACAGTTTATTTAGATTCTTAGCTMTATGCCATTTCTTATTCCATTTTAAAATGTGTTTTTATGTAATTTTATATTTATGTATTTTAATCCTATTTTTATGTATTTTTTTATCATACCTATCAATAACACTCTTGTGCAGCAGGCATTTTGGACAAGGGTCACAGGTCCAATGATGTCACTCTGGTAGCAGTTCTTTTGAATATCTGCATTTTGCTRTCATTATAGTGTACAGGATTATCAAAGCCACATTTCTGTGGCATAAACTACACTTCTACTCCAATATTTTTTTTTGCTGTTGCTATAGAAATTCTCTTTTTCTATCCAGTCAGCATTTCAGCAGTGATCATGATTGTGTCATTAAAAGTAATGAGAAAATGTCAAATGGCAAATTGTATGTAGCTTTCCCAAATCAGCAGAGTTGCAAGGCACACGATTGAAAAGTGTATTTAAGATATGTGGTGGAGTTAGATATAGAAGCATATTTCAAACAGAGCACAACAATGTAGGAAATTGGAAATTACTGCAGTAGAAAAGAAATTACAAGAAATAATGAATTTTCCTACTTYAAATTTATTATAATTAGAATTAATAGCTTAATACCAATTAACTTGCATTAGAGTACCAAAATGGCTTGCATGTGATCATAATGAATTTAGTGTTTAAGCACAGGAAAAATTAGTTTTGTGAAAATACCCAAATGAGATAGGGAAGCAGAAAATTGTGGTTTTGCAAGGGAATGCAAATTTGAACTTCTTAGTTATTTGTGATTACAGTCATTAAATTTGGTACTCATTATACTAAAGATGAATAAACCTGTAAATGAAATATAAAATACTTAAAGTCTCCAACAGGTACTCTCAACAGACTTGGTTTGATTGTTGTTACTCTCCAGAAGAGGATCTCCTTCAAGAAATGAATCAAATTTATGAGCACTTCCAGTGTTTCTTCCTTAAAATCCATTTGTGTATAGTAGTTCAGTATAATGGATAATATTTAATTTCTTTCCTTTTTCAGGATAAGAACCAATAGGGCCTTTGTGTTTCAGGGAAGTATTTCTGGTAGGTTCCAGTTAAAAAAAAAAAACAAAAATAAATTGCAAGAGTGCATTTAGTTGGGGAAGTGAGATAAAAACCARTGGTCATGCTTGTCAATACTGTATAAACTCCAGCTGAAGGACAAACCAGCAGCTCTTGATCTGTTCTCCAGGGCTGTCATTTTCTTTAAGGTTCTGCTTGTCATCCTTTGAGCTTTTCATAAGCTCCATTTTCCTTGAAATTTCTGAGTCCTGCGTGACCTAACTTCAGTCGCAACTATGAAACATTTGCARCACAAGTTATGGGAGCTGGAGTTTCTTGGCAGGAATCACAGATAGTTCATAGCAATTAATGGCATTGCATCTGAGAAGTAATTGGAGTCCTTCAGTTGTGCTGTAAAATTCCCTAAATAAAATAGGATGGAGACAGAGCCCCTTGTGTGCATTGAAGCTGATGTGTAATCTACCACAGTCCTGAAGTATTTCCTATCCTGAGCAAGGTTTAGGTTTCCTTTGTATCTGACCAGTTTGTGTCTCTCACATAAATTGCCATCACATCCATTTATTTACCTGGCTGCTCAATTGCAGTCTTCTGACTTTGAGCAGTCTCATTTTCACTTCTCTCATCAGAGAATAATTCTTTTTAAACAGCTAATGAGCTTTAGATAAATTTTTTTTGGTAGAAAGTTCTAAAATCAGTTATATTGCAGGTTGATATMATTTCTAACAACTGTACTGTGGATTGGAAATACAAACCTGCAAAAGATTTAGCTCATTGTAGGACTTTAAAACACCATTAATTTTAGGGAGAAGGAATGTCCTATTCATTCAGTATCCTTGAATGTTGGAGTTGGCCCTTGGCTGTCCTGCATTTGGATGTGGATTTGCTTTGGGAATTGAAGAACCTAGTGTAATATAGGTTAGAACAGACCTCTGGAGATGATGCAGTCCATTCCCATCTGAGAAATTATTTTAAAGGTGGTACAAAACAGAGCCTTATGCAAGTGAGCTTTAAATGCCCCTCAGCAGCCAGTTCCAGGACATATTCCCTRCCATTTTAAAAGTGTGTTTTGAACAGCTGCATCACTGGTCTTCACTGGTATTGTCTCAAAAGAGGTGAGCAATGAGATTGTTGAGACAAAAGTAGCCAAATCATTAGAAGCTTTGTAGCAGCTTTTACAATGTCATTTTCCTATTCTTCAGAGAAAGACTAAGTGTGTGAATATTAATCTCCTAAAATCTGTGATACTCAGAGTCATGAGTTCCTCAGCCCTGGGTAAGAGCAGGCAGTCCCTGACTAAGGAGCAGTGAGTGACCTGCCTGTTCAAGACAAACCAGTAAAACTCAGAGGTCTGTCCAGAATTTGCAAAGCCAGAAAGAGTGTGCAAAGACCTTAGGGTCAACAAAGATGGACTCAACCCTCCACATCCCTCTCTGTTGCTCATATTTATTCCCTTGCCTCTCCCTAAGCCTGCTTGGAACTGCCAATTAGCCTCATTAGCATGTCCTCCAGGGTTCCCTCTGCAGCTCTATTTCCATGAGAGCCCTCAGCTGTGGCAGTGTGAGGTTTCTGTAAGGAGGCCTTTCAGCCTCTGCACTGTCAAGTAYGAAGTGAATTGCGTGTCTGGCACTGGAATTAATAGGCTGTAGGGTTCAAAAAACATCTGGATTATTGTCCTTGTGGGCTAGGTGGCCCACAGCTGTTTACAGATTGGTTTGCTTTGAATTAAATCAGGCTTGCAGGTGAATTACTCCTCCTTATCTCCCATATTTAATCTTTAACCTTTCTATAAACTAGAAGCAGAGCTGGTTTATAGRAAATAAGAGAATGGCACAAGGTTTTTTACAGGAAATTCTACAAGGAGATAAAATTTTAAAAACAAAACCAAGACTACAGGAGTCTGTCCAACAGCCAGGCTGTTCAKCATTCAGCAAAAGTTTCACATATGCTGATCTCCATGAGGATTCATCCTCAATAAACCATCAGACAAACCACCAGCTGCAGTCTCTGACTTTATTAACTTTAATAAAATAGTAATGTACACTAGTCAGCTGTGGATCCTGGACTGCAATGAATATTTCTCTCAGAAATGCCTCCTTCAGAYTACTCTGACTCAGAAAGGGTAAAACCTATCTTGGCCTGTTTTAAAAAGCATTTTGAGCTTTGAACATGAGAATGTTAGGTATAATTTAATAGAGGAATAAATAATTTCTGGTTTGGAACATAGCAGAAGAGAGTTATTTGCACTCAGTAATTTGTAAAGCTTTTTGTTGAAATGTTTTGCATTTCCACTAGGAATTACTATGTGCCACTAAAAGGGAATGATGGGTTACATTGGTCTAAACTTTCTTTTATTTTTTCTTCTGTATTTTCATAACTAATAGTCTTTTCACTCTGAATCTTTAAGGAAAATCAAAATGGGGCAGGTCCTATTGTTTTACAAGTTGTTTTTCAATGTGTTGCTGTAGTGTTACTGAAAACAGGGAAAACGTAGAAATAAGGATGTCTATTAAATCTTTGGAATGTGTGGAACCAAAGGTTATATTAGAAGGAAAAGACACCTTGAGGCATGAACTAGGAAGGACCTTAAACTGTGTCCTGTACTATTGCTGTAGCTCCCAAGGAGGACAGATAAGTAACTCAACAAATCATGTTAATTGGAGCTAAAAGTTTARGTGGGAGGGAAATCTTGTTTACTYGTGAATACAGGTTTATTGTGGAAAAATCCATTCAAATCAGGAATGTATGGGTCTTCTTGAGTCAGAATTTAGAGGCCATATCCACCTTGCACTTTATGAGGCATTGAGGACCTGAAACTCTTAAAGGCAAACACACCCTCAAAATGRAAAAGCATTCCTCAAAATTGCCCGTGCATACTTAATGTTCAAATTAATCTTAAATCTTTAAAACTAGGTATGGGTTTGGGGGTGAAATTTTGGGTTTTGAAGACAGGCAGGTGGGAAGGTGGGACCTTTTTMTCTCTGARATCTGCTGAAGCACTCTGAGTGTGYRCTGTGTAACAGAGCACTCTGTTAAATTTGTAGCGGTTATAGCTTTTTATTTGTGTTTGCGTTTGCTGTTTGGTGTGCACATGGAAGAATAGGGTCGATGTTTTATATTGATTTTAATCAGCAGCACTCAGAGGTACTGACTGAAACTATGCTGTGCATTTCCAAGGGGTTTCTGCAATTTATCACAGTTCATTAGATCATAAATTCTTTGAAGCTAAGGGCTATCTTTTTGATGTTTGTGCAGCCTCTAGAATAATGAGAGAGGCTGCAGGTTCTACCCTGATTCAAATAGTCATAGATCAAAGCTCAGAATAAGTAGGCAACAGAAGACCTTGGACTTCTCTCATGAGCTTTCTTCTCAGTTGGGATAATTAAATGATAATGCAGATAAGAAAGTGGTGACTTACTATCCAYAGCTTAAAGGAATTGAGGTAATACTGAAGGTTTTCCACATATCTGCCCCAAATCTCTGTTCTCAAATCAGACCCCAAAGTTTGAACTGTGCTTTCATGCCTTGAGCTCAAGATTAAATGTCTTCTCAATACCTGCTCTCTCAGATCCTCTCTCTGAAAAGGATTAGGTTGCTATTTAGGGAGGACTCCAAATCCTTATGTGAAGGATTTTTAAATRCAGAATCAGAATTTTCTGATTCTGTGTTCACCTAATGATATGAGTATCACTGTAATGATCTCGACTAGATTAATGTCACCACTTCAGCACCAGATTGAGGTCTTTTATTGGAAAACATAATATTTTTTATGAAGTAAGAAGTGAAAGCCATTATTATTGTTGGATTAATTGCCATTGTAAAATAGTTTACAGGTTACTTTCCATCTCAGTTATGTTTTCTTAAACAGTTCATCCAAGATGTTCATCTCATCAGCTGGTGGATCTAAGATCATGATAATGGTGGTTTCATTTCATATCTGATGTTGTCACGTTGAAATGTGTTTGCATTTTGCTAAAATAATCAGTTCAATAAGAAAGTTCAGTTTTCTAATTTGTAGTGTTCAGCAGGAAGGATATTTCCTGTGTTTCAGTAGTGTTCTGCACGTTTTCCAAATGATAATGTAAAGAGACAGTTATTTCTGTTCCAAATAATTTTTTTGTAATAAAATACTCTCATCCTAGCCAGATATTGAAAAAAATCTCTGTTATGGATATTTTTGAAGTGCCTGAAGGCCAGGCATTGAATTATGGTCACATCTGTTTTACAGCTGTATTTTATGAGAGATGATGTGTAAAGAAGGGAGTTTCTTCTAAAAAACAGATTAACAAGAGAGAATACAAACAGGCTCATAAAACAGAAATCATCACTTAGAAGACACTTCCAGTTCCCTGGAGGAAAAGTGAAAGATCCAGTACAGCKAAACCAATGTGAGAAATGCTTTTCTTGTTGAAGCCCATTGCCTGAGCTGTATTTGCTTCCAGAATCCGTGATGGGATTGAAGAACAGGGATTTAGAGTAGGRTTTGTGTTCTGTGCAGCACATTCASAGTCARTGAGGCAGAGCTATGTTAMGGGTACATTCCCAGCCTTGSAAAGGAAGATTTYCRTGTTTGTGTTTYCCCATAAAAATCTTGAATGCAGTTCCAAAAAATCCTTGACCAGCTTACCTTGTGCTGTGCCCATGAACCTGTAGCAGATGAAAATGCTGTTGAACTGCTGTGGTTCAAGAGCCATTTCCTCTCCAGCCCCTGCCCTTCATTTGCTTTTYCAGTTTGCTTCCCAGCTGTGCTGTCTTATTGCTATTGCCCCTTTTCAGTCCAAATAATCAAAGCACCCAGAACCAGTGCAGGTTGCYCTGTCCTTTTTCTTTTTATTCCAAGATACCCAATTAAAGGTGTTTTGTCAGAGCTTCAAACACGTTGCGGTTCTAAGGGCATGGCTGCTGCTCTTTGTCCCCTGTGTATTTATCTGCTGCATGCTCCTTCTCTCTCTGCAGAATTAGTTCCTTCCAGGTAACTAATTTGATTCTGACTTGGCTGTCCCAGGTAAATATTCTCTGAAAACTTCTGAGGGTGTTCTGTGCACATAACAACTGCGAAAGACGTCTGTATGTATTATTTGTATAAAATTACCAACACATTTAAAGAAGTTGATGGAGCTTAGGAAGAACTTTCTAGGAGCAAAGAAAAAAAAATCCCTTGTTAGTTGAACACAGACATTTTCTTATCCACTTTTATCAAAACACTGACATTAATTTCATATAGCATTTAATTTAGCATATTCATGTAGATTATSMATGTGATTTTAGATTAYACTTTGCACACTGACTCARCATATTTTCCCACTGAATTTACATTACTAATAAAACATTATTCTTTCTTTACAAATTAAGTAGTTTTCAGATTAGGAAATATACAGTTTTCAGAAAAGAAACGGCCAACCAGTGAAAAAAACCCAACCTTTCATGTTCTTGTCCTTTAATGCTCCTCAGCACCTGTGTTTGATGTCGATTATCTTGCCCACAGAATGTATGTATAAATTATTTACTGCACACAAAGTAGTTSTGATACTAGGTTTTTAAAGAGCAGATGTTCTTCTCTGGTAATGGTTGCTAAGAAAAAGAAATTGAGACTCTGTTCAAGGTGTGGGTTCCTTGAAAAACCTACCAAAATTGATATTCTRTTTCCAAGCTGCTAAAGCAWTAGCTGCACACATTCATGGCTCTTYCTTYGGAATAGCYCTTTTCTGGTGTGCTGCTTGTCCTCTGTTTGACAGCACATCGATTCCCTGAATCAAGAATYAAATCAGGAGTCATTTATTCTGATTATGGTGCAGAAAGCCTCGCAGTATTAAAAGTCCTGATTCAGAAGCAATGCAGTGTCCTTAAAATAAGCCATTTCTTATTTCACATTTAACTGGAAAAGGTCTTTAATAAACTGGGAGTCAGGGACAATAGTTATTTGTTCCTATTACTGAAGCTATTTGTGTTGGAATGAGGATTTTGTTCCTAACTGTGACTTCTGTTTTTGTCCCACAGGGAATTCCTGTTYGTGTGTTTGTAATGTCATTGCATGTTGCCATGGCAAAAGTGTGATAGTACAAGTTCAGTATTATGTTAGTCAAGGACAAGGGAGGTAGAAATTAGATCAAAATAAACTTTACCCACAAAAAGGGAAACGTCCGGAATTGAGTCTCTGTTTCTATAAAATATTGTTAGTGTTTTCTGGTACAAAAGAATAGCTTTAATACTTTTAAATTTGTATTTATTAACATATATATACACTATAGATATATTTATATAAATCCATCATGATTTCTTCCAGAACTTGTAGAGTTTATTTACACTGAGCAGAGGAAGGCTGTAAGAATTTTGTGTCCAGCTTCAGCTGCTGAAAGCTGAACGCTCAGAGTTGCACAATCCCACCTTGAGCTGGCACATGGGAACTCCTGGCTGATCTTGGACATGTTGTTATGAAAGCAGGAATCTGAAGGCTGTGCTCAGAGCCCTTCCTAACAATGAACTCATCTGGGAAACATCTCTTGGAAGGAGCAGCTGCTCTCCCTGGTGCCGTGGCCTGTTTGCTCCCCTGGCTCAGAGGTGCACCCCAAAAGTTCTCAGTACATCAAAGTGCTCCCAGTTACAGAAAGCTTCACCTGAGTGCTACAGCAGAGTGCTTTTGTCAGCTTTCTGAATTAATTTGTAATCAAATACTTGGCAGCATACCTTGGTTCTTCCTAAGGGCTTTTTGTCTCAGTTCAGTTCCCACTTTTTGGGGAGATAGGCCTAATATTAGTGAGAGGAAAAAAAGTCAGCTGGACAGATGGAGCTTAACAGAGTTCAAGCTTCATCTTGCTGTATTTTGTGAAAGTAAAGAAGGAGATAGTTTCAGGATGCTAATGCAGAGCTTACCAGTGGGTGCTGCATTCAAAGGAACAGGGAGTTGTGAAAACCAGGGTGTTAATTCAGCAGGGCCAAACTGTCAAACCAGGACAGCAGCTTTGGCTGGCTTATGCTGGGTGTTGGAGTTGTGGGAATTACCAGCACTTGGGATCTTCACCTTGCTGTTCCTTTAATTGTAGCATCTTACTGGAGAGCTGTGTGTTTTCTGAGGGGCTGGTAGATGTGGAAATCTGCCCTTTCCATTTGGGAGTGCTGAAGAAGGTGATCTTTAACCTCACCTTGGGTAGAGTAGTGACCTTACACAAGTACTGACAATTAAAGGTTTTCTCATGCAGCAGTGCAGTGAGGTTCCTACTGAATGGCCAGGGCTGCTTGCACCTGCAGAGGTTAAGGGGGAAGTGAAGCCAAGTGGCCTCTGTGTTTTGAGGTTTCTAACACTACATTTCACATCTGTACAAAGAATCTAGGACTTGTTGCAATTTTGAGGTCTTATGTTTAAGGTAAATTAAATCACTGCATTGGCATCTGGTTCGTGGAAACAAAAAGAAAAAAAGCAGCAAATCATATCAAATTTGTTACATTACAATATTTGAAAATACCTAGGACTTGGTGAAAGACAGTGTTTTAGTACATTTAAGGGCCTACTTTGTCTTTACAATTTTCATGAAGAAATGATTCTTGAGTTAAATTGTGTTGCTGTGGTGCAGAACTAAGTCCAGTTATAAACTTGTAAAGCTGAAAAATCTGTCCACTCTGTTTTTATTTACTTCTGAAGCTGAAAATTAGATGTATGAAATAGTGAATATGAATTGGTTTTAGGGGGATTTTTTCAGTGAAGGCAATGATTTTTTTTTTTTACTGGGAACAATCCTGTCAGGAATATAAATTTTCTAAATTGAGGCATTCAAGCAGTGTGATGTTTCTTCAGAGAATAACAGAGGCTTTTCACATTTGAATATCCTTTCTAAGGGAAGTGTTGGGTTTGATAATTAGGTCTGTTTGTCCTGTTTTGATACAGAATGGTTCTTGTGCACACCTTACCGAATATTGGTTCAGCAGTGAAAATTCTTACAGAACTAAAGTTGTGCTGTATTTTAAGATATTTTAAGACTGACCAGTCAGTTTAGAGCTGCCAGTTTTTAATTGTTGGAGGTCACAAACCAAATGGAATCTAAAATAACATGGGAGTCACAACAGAGGGTTGTCAGAGCTGGCAAGGATGTTACTGAGCATCTGTGGCTGGACAGCTCAGTCAGTCTCTGCACAAGTCAGAAGTGATTCAGACCACGTGTAGGGTCAAGCTAGGTCACATTAGTCAATACTCCCCTCATTTGATGGGTTTTCTCCTGGTAGTTATCCTTRGACTTGCAGGCAGTATCCAGCTGTGCTGCAGGAGGCTCTGCAGAGTTGATGAGTGATGGCAGAGAAACAGAAGACAGTGATTGGATGCCACTGTTTGGTGTGAGTGTCAGGAGTGTGTGGGTTGAAGTAAAAGAGCTGTAATAAGTTGAGGATGGTGCCTTTGGGTTACTCACAGACCTCTCCTGCTGCAGTAAAAGGATCTGACAGTTTCTCCTACCAAAAAAAAAAATCTTTTCACAAGTGTAAAAAGCCAAAAGTGGAAATACAGAGTATGTCCAAATTTAAGCACAGTTTTTAGAAATCTGGAATTTAATTTATTCCTTCATTCTGTCCAGCCTCTGAGCGCAGAATTCATGCATGTGAAGACAAAAGAATATTGCCACACACATGAGGAAAGGATGCTGTCAGAAGAACCTGTGTGACCCAGTGACAGCCAGGGAGTATATGATGAGAAATTATGTKTTCCAGGGATGAATTTGCTCTCGCTGCCATTGTCTCCTGCCCTTGTTTATGTCATGCCAAATRTTATCCTTGCTTTTATTTATCAGCCATGGGAAGTGCACGTGGGATTRAAAGGAAAGCAGGCCTTCAGCATGATATACTACTGGTGTTAGCAGCACTGCCATTTGTGCACTGGCAGAGTGTTCCCTTTTTAAGCTCTTTTCCCATACATTAGAGTTTTCTAAGAATTTTCTAAAAGTGACTTGAGCTTGCTGGCCTTTTTTGCTCCAAGCTGGACTATCCCTACCATGTATCACTGTTACCCYCCTGCTCCTGCCTCCTCACTCAGAGCTGGAATGAGCTGTCAGCTCCAGCTAACAAGTGTGTGGAGCAGAGCCAGGGAAATGTTCCCTGCTGTCAGTGCCCGAGGTGGGAGTCAGTCTGGGGTGGCTGTGCTGCTCTCAGCCTGTGCCTGTAGGGTGGCTGCTGGTGGTGTGTGCAGTGGGAGGTCGGTGTACACCACCCCCAGAGCCTCTCCAATCTTCAGGTTCAGTCTGGCAGCTCCTCAGGGCATGCTTCAGTTTGGGATGTGCTTCTGAAGTGCTGGGGAGATTGATGGGCTGAAGAAATGCTGGCTGTTTTCTCTTGTGCAACTGGTGTTTTCTGTAGTGACAGTCCTGACAAGATACATGTGTTACCTGTCCTACTCCCTTTCTGTATTCCAGCCTGCTCTTACCTCCCATCTCTTGGTCCTAGCATTATTTTATCTTTAGAATTAGATGGTTCAATGCAGAGCACAGCTTTGACAGCAGTGATGCAATCAGATTGGATTTTTTATTTTATCCTTGTTGATAGCCCCCTTAGAATGTGACCACACTGGAGAAAACTTAAGTTTTGATCATTAGCCAAGTGTGTCCTAAAGTATTCTGAAATTCTGGTTTTGGTAATACAAGCATATATTCCTATTGTATTTTTCTTTTTGAGTGCCACTTTCCCTTCTGGCTGCAGTGGGCCTKGAGGAGGGATGTGACCTTGTGTAATTATCCCATTCTTTGGCCTTTAGGGTTACACCAAGCTGGATTCAGCTGACTTGGCCTGCATGTCAGATTTCTTCTGGCTCAATAATTTCTCTTCTTACTATATCTGAACATGAATTAGAAGACTGGTGTAGGCAGGATTAGGGCTGCCAAATGTCCTCAGTTTCTCAGGTATCCTGGCCAGAATATTTCTAGGGATTCCTGTTCCCAGACATTTGGGCAGGAGCCACATCCAGGTGAGGTGCCCTGCTCCAGGGAAATCTCTCTGTCTGCCAGCTGTTCAAAGATACGTTGAGCTTTAGTTATCAAATGTTCTTTATTACTAATTAATAGATACAGAGTGAAAGACTGAAATGATTGCTTGTGCATTTGATGGTGGAGAGCTCTTAATTACTGCACTTGTAGAGAATACAAGAAAGTACAAATTAAGCCAGTGGGGCTTTTTGAACCTAATTATTTTGTGATCCTTTCTGTAACGTTCTCTTTTTTCTCCACAAGTATTTCAGTAACTTACTAAATAGATTTTTCTTTTTTCATATCCTAATTACTGTGAATATTTTCTGTTAATGGGTGAAATACCTGTTAATATTTGATTTCCTTTTTTTTTAAAGTTTTTAGTTGTGCATTCACATTCACAATTTTCTTCTCTGCCAGYAGTACTTGAACACTCCCTCAAAAAATAACTAGAATTTCTTTCCTGTGTCAAGGCCACCATTTGTGCAGAACATTAGATATCAGACAAGCAAGGGATATTCAGGGAATGTGCTGATGTCTGTGCCACTTTGCTGCCTCATACTCCCATGCCAGGGAGTTGTTTTTAAGGTGGCACTTTGCCCTCCAAAGGGGAAAAATCCAAACATTTATGTTCTCTGGCAAAAACATGWATTTGTAGAGAAGCAAGGAAGCTGCTGCAGGTTGAGGAGCTGGACTGTGGGGTGGGGGAAGAGAAGGAACCCAAAATAGAGTGTTGTTTGTTTTATTGGTCCCTGTTGTCCTGCTGCTGGAGTGACAGAGAAAGCTCACATGTACAAGGCTGAGCAAAAAGTCTGCCAGGCTTTTGGARTGGTTGACAGCTTAGACATTTGTTCTGAACTGGTCCCACTTCTCTTTCATTCTGGTTTTAKACACTGTTGTTCTGGTGTTCTCACAATGTGGATGCATTTGTCTTGCTTTCATCAGTAATCAGCATCCCTGTAGGACTGAGGAGGTAGAAGGAGGCAATTTGTCAAATGCTGGCAGCAGGTATCCAGTAGTTTTGCAATTTTTTTCCTTTCTTTATTGTATGAGATTGGTAAGTACTGTTTTCATGTAATTGTGTTTAAGTCTGCATAAAAGAGAACCTTTCATGTTCAGAAGTTTCAGAGTAAAAAAGAAATGTGGCGCTGTAAAAGGCTGGGGTTTTTTTAAGATTGAAATGTGATGACAAAGGAAAAGAGATATTTTATTATTAAAATATCCTACACTGCTCTCTACTGGAAGAGTGGAAGTCTACATTAAATATTTAGAAGTGTGCCTAAAACTATCTCTTAATAAAGAGTCAAGTTTATTAATTTTTTTTTAGTTTGGTAAAGCTAATTTYTCCTAAGCATGGATAGATTTTTTTYCCCCCCAAGCTTTGAAGAAAAGCACCTGGATGTGATTTGCAYGTAAAGACAATAAAATGTTGGGGGTCAAAATCTAAGCTGCCAGGGGAAGAATTACTGGAGAGTTTGATGCTAATGTCAAGGAAAAGAAGTTCACTGCTAACCTTAACAATTCACCTGGCCTTGCTAAGACCTGTTGGGCACATCAGGACAGCAGCAGACTTGTCAAAAATGCAAGGAATTCTGGWTGCCTGGAGTTGTCCTATATTTGAATTGACTTTTAACTGAGCCAGCAAAGTAAAAGATTRTTTACCTTTTATTTTAATAGTTTCTCCAGCCAAATTGCAGCTCCAAAAGCAATTTTAGTAATTTCACAGTGGAGTTGGACCAAAGAAAGTCTTGATCATGTTAATGCTTAGGGAAATGTCACCTGCATTCTGACAAAGWTATTCCCCACAAAGGGTCTGTCTGATATCTTCTTATATAATACAGCCCTGCTGGCCATTGCAGGGCTGCATTTTCTCTCAGTTGCTGTCAGTGATAAAACCAGTGTTGAAACAGTGTCTGTTAATTCTTTGCAGCTGCGTTATCTTGCAAATCTTTGCATGTGGAGTGAGCACATCTGGTTGTCTGCTAACATTAGATTAGAACCAGTTTGATCTGAGGTGTTTGTCTGGTGTGTGRCTGGGCAACAGCTCGCTTTCTTCATGGCAAACATCACTGTACATTAAAGGAACACTTAAATGGTTCTGACTGATAGGATCTGTTGGCCTCATAAGAGCTATTTCTGATTGCAGACAGCTGCAAGTGAAATGAGAATTAGTAATGTATTAGGAAAATCACTGCTCAGTTATGTAGGGAGTTTTGTAGGGAGTATGTTTGGAAGAATGGCAGACTGCAGTGAGTAAAGAAAATTGCTTTAGCTTGCTTTATGTTATACAAAGCATTAAATGTCATCTTYCAGCTTTTTAAAGTATCCAAGAAAAATTCAGTATGATCGTGATGAACTTATTCTCAGTACTAAACCACACATAAATATTTGAGTCTAGTGGCATGCCTAAATTATGTATCGTGTCTGTTTGAATAGGCATATTTTGCATGGAGTACACCAACCTCAAGAATAATCTTTTTGCTAGTTGCAGACAGTAAATAGATGTAGCAGTCATATGTAAACACTTTTCAGCTGTATTGTGTATTTGAACACATTATCTATGTAAAGAACACTTGAGCATTTAATGCRTTCATTAGTTTGCATTTAGGATTAATAGTGAACGATCTAAAGGGAAACTGGTATTTTCTGTTTCCCTCTTCTGCAGTGAAGTGTAGGAGCTACGGTAGCTTGACTCTCAGGAACCACTTAGGTTTCAAATGCTGCTTGTTCTGCATGAGTGGAGTTGCAGAAGAGAACCTCAAACGCTGAAAGCAAGCACTGATTTTCCACGTTCCCATCTAAAGTTCTGGATGAGTACTGCTCCCTACAGGAGCCTGGGCTTAAGAAGGGGGGTTTCACATTTACCCCTTTTTGCTTTGAAATTTTTGTTGCAGAAACTCTTCCTGCTGAATATGCTGAATAATTGTATTATTCATGCCACAGCTGGACCAACTTCCTGATAAACAAATATTTGTTCTTGGTGTTTGTATGATTTTTGGTGAGGAAAAATCTGCTGGAAATACCTGATGAAATGGCYACCTTCCCATTTTATCAGGGTGGTGAGTTATTTGTTAGTGGCTTCCCCCAGAAACCCTGGTGGCAGCGTGTCTGCTGTGCCAGGGGTTGTACAAACAGCRTGGTGACCTTGGCAGCTGAAGCCCCAGCTTTGCAAATACATCTGTTTGCTTAGCTTAACTATCATGAGCAATGTCACAGTAATTGGTACCTCATATTAAACAGAAAATGATGATAGATGTGATGGAAAAGGGGAAAAGGTACAGAGCAGATGAAAAAGCAAGCAATAAAAAGCCTCCCATTAAAACATGAGCTGTTTGTTAAGCCTTTATTGCACAGTCATTCTTCTGTTACAAACCTGTCTTGCTCTGAAATTCTGCCTGTATTTTTCCCCAAACCGAACAGTCYGATTAATACAAATATTCAGAATATCTCCCCTTAATTGATGGTTTTATTACTCTTACCAAGAAATTGAGAAGGGAGCTCAAGCATGAAATGTGTAAGCAATTTGAACAGACCTGAATTTTAAAAAAGTTCTCTTGCAATTAAGAGTTAGAAATAGTTRCAAACAGTGCAATCCATAATGTAGCCTTGYCATTTTTCTTGGTATTAGCCCTTAAGATAGAAATCATCTTTGTATATCTGGATTAAACGAATTTTCCTATATCCTATGCTTAATGGTTTATTATGCACAAGCTTGAATTCTACATCCAGCTTGAAACTGCTGAGAGCTGTAGAAGTTTCAGTGGTGATGCTTAATRTCAAAACCAACACTCATCTGGAAGAGAGTGAATGATGGAATTCTGGTGGGTTGTTTTCCATAAATGCTGATGTAATGCTCATGGTGTTTCTATGTTCTCAGAGTCCTGGTTGCTTATTTCTTTCATAACTTACTGAGCAAACACAAAGGGTTTTTCTTCAGGTTTTGTCAGTCTTTTACAGTGCTTTCAGCAGTTTATCTTTCTGYTTAGAAGTCTACTTCTCCCTCCCCTCCATGATCGTAAATGGTAATTTCTGGTTTGGGGAACATTACTATAAGCTTTAAAATTCAGTGACATTTAACAGATTCCCCAGCTGTGGCAGAAGCCTGACTTGATGCTTACATTTTCTGAGGCAGTAATGTGAATTAGCARGAGGCACAAGCCTCTGGGAAAACTMTRTTTGTGGAARGTACTGTTTGTGGAAAGATCKGTCTGCTGCTGGGATTTACTGAATACAGCAAAGATACCTTCATCCTCCTTGGACTGTGAAGCAGAGGAGAGTTATGGGGAAATGGCTGTTTCTTCCTTAGCTTTATCAGATCTTGGTCATCTGGATGGAAGTAAGTAAATAAAAAATGTAGGGCAGCCCTGTGCTCTTCTGGAGCTGCAGGGGAGGCAGCATCACCTGAGGCATCTCTGTGTGCATGACCCAGTTCCACCCAAGGCCTGGCCCTGTGTCTGTATTGAGAATCACTGGGCTGCTGACACTGCTGCTGGTGCTGCCAGTTTGGAAACAGCACAAGGATTWGGAAGCAGCCATGGATGAAACATCTGTGTCAGCTGGCAGCTTCTCCATGGGCAGCAGTGACCTGTGCTCTGCTCATTGAGCCATGTCCACACCTGCAGCTCTGGCTTCCTGTGCTTCTGCAGGATTCCTGCTCTGTGTGTCACTTACCTTGAGCTGCTCACCAACTTACAGCAATTACACTTGTGTTCTGCCAGCTGTGGTGGATATAATTGTGCTTGTGTGAAGATACCTGGTAATTCAGGAGTTCCAACCTTCCTTTTAGGCTCTTACTTCATCTTACCTATTGGTTTGGGGGTTTTTTGCTCACATATATCCACTCATCTTTCCCTTTCTGTCTCTCCACRTGCAGTATCCATCAYGCCCAAGAATCATCCTTCCTTCCCCACRTGCMTTTTGTGCAGCTATCACTTTTCCAGTCAAGGTCACCCCTTAGGTCCAAAGTCATTGGCAGTATTGCATGAAAGGCATCCAATCAACAGCAGAGCCCTGTGCTCTGTTATTCCARCGCCTTGCTCTGCTGGCTGGAGAACTGTACCAGCAGAGAACCCTGACAGCAGGTGTGTGTGCTGTTTGGATTTACACACCTTGTTTTCAAGGTGCCACATCGTATTTCAGAGCCAGTAGCAAATGTCTAATGAGGCTTCATTACTGGTGGAGCTGCACAGTTCCTTTGCAGGAGTACTTTGAGTGCACTCACTACACCAAACATGTTTGGAAGGTTTATTACTGAACTAAAAACTTCTGTTTAAATTATCTGTATCTTGGCAAATTTAAATTCCTTTCAAAATGKCTAGGACTTAAAAATTGTGTGTGCCTCTGTGTGTCATGGTACAGCAAACTGTACTTTGGGAAAAAAAAGGGGGGGTTTTGTTTCCTGGTGTTATTTTTGCATGTACACGGGCATGGTGTGACTAAACTGCACTTCAGTGTGAAAACTGGGCAGTAGAAAATCAATGAGTGTATCACACAGGTGGGTTTCAGGCAGGATTATCATCCCTTTTGTAACAATTCAGTGGACTGTAACAGGCCAGTGTGACTGTACAGAAAATAAAAATATTTCAGTGTACAAATAAAGAAATAAGGTCCCTTTGCAAKATTATGCTTTATATATGAAAAGATACGTTTGATTTTCACTTAAAATGGTAAAAAAGTGAACTGTAGTAGAAACTACTTGAATATGACTCTTGTTTTACATCAGCTGGAGCCTAGTTCCTGTAAATCTCTGAAGTTACTATATGAAACAGCACTAAGAGCAAAATCAGTTCTTTTATCTTACATCTTGTATGGATGTTTTAGTGATTTTTAGTGACATTGTCCAAATGATTGGCTCCTCTTGATTTATGAGAAATATCTTCCATCTGTACCTTGTATGCATTTTTTCATTATTTTCTAAAGAGTTGTTACCAAAGTGGTAATTTCCCTGTGGRAAAGGTACTTGAACCTCTAATTTACAGATCGGTATAAGATGTCTTTTCAAAGTCATTTCTGAGAATACTGATATTAATATAGACTTTAATTATTTTATTGATCAGAAATAGCTGTGTGAAGGTTTTTTATTTATCAACTACTGAAACAACTGCCTTTCCAAAATGCTGTTTGAAAATAATTGGAAAATAAGATTACTTAAGTTGATTAGGCCTTTAAATGCATAACTCACTGCTCACCAATTACAATCTTTTCAGTTTCTAGGCAGTACAGAAGTGGAGCAGCCCAAAGGCACAGAAGTTGTAAGAGATGCTGTTAGAAAATTAAAGGTAAGAATATTTAATAAAGCATAAATGGAATGTACTCTTGACCTCCTTTCACAAGGAAGACACTCTGTAGGTTTTCTAGGTGAATTCACTGGCTCTTGAAGTAGCTGCTTTTACTGATCTATTGAGTCTGTAGCTTCTTCCTTATCATGAATGTGTGGTCAGGTGCTCTGCTCAGTATTTAGTTGTCTTACACATTATGCAATTATTCAGAAATATTTATAAAGTTAATGTACTTCAATGAGTAATGCTGCTTCTTCAGGCTTGTTCAGGGCTTCATTAATCCAAACTGAGTAGCAAGGATTTGTTTTAGCTGCCATCCCCAGCTATGGCTGAGGAAAATCAGACTTTTGCAATTTCCTCTTGGTTGCATGTGCTTGGGCACCAAGGGACTTGGTGGACAGCTAAAAATACCTGAGTGCAATGATTTTTTGAGGGTTGTTTTCAGTTTATGTGGCTTTCACTTGACTGCTGAATGAGAGCTGGCTCAGAACCCTTCAGACACTGTGAGCTGGGGYAGGGAATTGTTCCAGTTCAGCACTGCTTCATGCTTTGCTGCTCTGAGCTAATGGCCCYTCAGTTTACTCAGATGTGGAAATCTTTCTCCCTGCTATTGCATTTTTCATAGCTTTTCTGCAGGCTTTTCATTATTTGTTTAAACAAGTTCCTTGGAAATGGGCAGGAATCGTGGGGAGTCAATATTGAAAAAATTGATTGTGTTACCATACAGAAGAAATGCAGGAAGGAAACATGAGACTGCTCATGTASCTCAGCTTTTAAGGCTCAGTTTTCCCTTGACAAAGCTATCTTTACAAGATGCATCAGTAATCTTATTAAGGTATTGAGACACATTCTTTGCTGTTGTTTTCAGTCTACCAAAATAGTACAGCTGCCCTTAAAGATTCRTTCAGTTGATTCGTAGAGTCTTCTGTGCCAGAAAGACTTTATTGTGCTGCAGTTATTATTGACTAGTTGTTTTCATGTGTTTTAGGCTAAGATTGACTCGTCTTTAAGCATTGCAGCATTCTGTGAGTGGCATTCATGAGTGGGTTTGTGTGCACCTTGTGTAGTTCATCTTTATAAAATTCCAGTACCCCTGAGTACAAAGTGAGTGCTGTGCAGAAATCTGTCACAGGGATACCTTGCCATGGAGCAGCTYTGCTTCTGTTTTAATGGTGCTTCACTGGACTCCTGAATAAACCAATTGCTGAGTGTCTCTGTCTCAGTGGTGGCTCTCCCTCATCACAGAGGCTTTGGGTGGGTTGAATTCCATGATTTCACACATGGAAACTGTCCCCTCTGAGAGCTGGGCCAAACAGGATTTCAAATAACTGCTCTCAGARGTGTGGGCAAAGCCAGAAATTATTTTCTTCAAGTTTGGAATTTTGGAGCTTAGATATCAAGTATTGCATGTGATCTTACATAACCAGAAGTTTATTAGAGAASTTCCAAAGTAAATAGAGATGACTTTCAGAAGGACTTGAAAAATCTTGGAACAGAGCTCAGAGAGCAATGAAAAGGCTTTTATGTTTGAAACAATCCCCAATTAATTGAATACTCATTTGAAGGCTGCCTTACATTGTGCATCTGTAGTCTTTGAAGAGAAGCCTAGAGGTACTGGATTTTTTTTTTATTAAGCACACATCTGTAGCTTGTTGTTTTGTTAGAAAATGCTAATTGAAAAATTTGAAGCAATTAAAACAGCTTGAAAAACTAATGTCATATTAAGAGAAATATTGAAGAAATATGAAGTGGTTTGGGGTAGGAGAGTTTTTAGAAGATATGTAGCTTCTGATGCCTTTTTAAAATTATCTGGAATTGCCTTTAATTGCAATGTGATTAATCATAATTTGTTTTTAATTAAAATTAATAACTAGCAGAAAAACAACTGACATTTGCTAATGTTTAGAGCTATTTTTACAAGTGACATGCATCGCTCTAATAAGCTTTTGAAGTCACATGATTGCTGTGACACACAGACCATGAAACAGCCACCAGAAAGCATTTTTCTTAAGCCCTCATGGCCCCAAACTGTCAGAGTCAASATTTGATATACAGCTGTTTACTTCTCTAAATCAAAAGCCCTTAACTCAGCACCAAGATTTGKGTTGTCCAGCACAGAAACTGCAGCTGCCATGCCACAAACTGATTTTTCCCAGCAGATGGAGCTGATGTTCTACAGAAACATAAAATATCCTGGACAAACTTTTTTGATGCTTCGTTGTACTTTTATCCCAAATACCACTTTTATGTTTTCTTGACAATTTTTCTGGGACAGTTGCAATTAGAAGATAGCTGCTTGAAAAAAAACAAAAACTATGTTTAATTTTTCTAGAGGATTCTCCAGTGGTTTTATCTAGGTGGGATTTCCCCTTGTGTTTTCCAAGTGCTTGGAGCTGTACTGCAGGAGAAGGAAGAAAGCTGAACACTACAATGTGTTTATTTATTTGTAAGATAAGGTGAACTATTACCATAATTTATTACAAACTGTGTTTTCCTTCAAGTTTTSTAGTCAAACCTWTTTCTAGAATGAAACAAAAACTAARGCACGTGGCACCCAGGTGCTGYATCCAAWCATGCCTRCARTACTCAAATRTCTACATGCTGTCAAATCACRTTCATTTTATTAAGTGAATGTRTTASTKTSCTYKATTAATGAAGTTTGTAACTTCTCCATCAGACTGCAGGAATGAATTTGATCCTTCTTAATAAAGTGTTAGAAGGTTGCCAGAGGTGGGATCAGGTAGAAAGAGCAGCCTGAGAGATGGAAGGAGCAGCATAACCAGAGCAGTGTGAGAGAGCTGCCTGGAGGAGTGTTAGGGGAAAACCAGAATAAACACCTGAGTTTTGGGATGCTTCTTCTGCAGTCTTCCAGGGGATGTTTTTGTGAGGGCCAAAATAAGGCTGTTTGCTTACCCAGCTTTCARTTCATTAKCCTTTTTTTTCCTTCCWCTTTTCTTCTGTAAGTGGAGATGACCAGACAAAATGCAAATRGAATGAATCACTTGGGAACCACTTGAAGTATTTGTCATCATGTCCTTGACCTCTRAGGATACACAGGGTGAGGAGTGCTGGTTCACACACTTGCACACATGCAGAGATGCTGTCCTGCTGCTGCCCTTGAAGGACCATCCCTGGGTATTGCTCTGAGCTCCCTTCCATGTTAGAGCTCAGTTTCCTTTGTTGTGGAAAGGACAGAGGAGGGTGGAGCACAGAGAAGYTTTGAATATTGGGATAAAGAGATTTGCAGCCAAGCCTTCCAGCCATGACTGCTCTCTTTGAAGTACTGCAGAAAGCACAATTTGTGGTTCAGGACCAGTCTAGGACATCCTGAAGACCAAAGCMAGTCAGATGAGAAGAGCTAAATAAGAAAATACCTGTTTACCCTGCCGCTCAAAAAAACAAATTAAACCCTGCCCCTTCCCCCCCAAAAAAATCAACCAAAACCAACCAACCMAACAGGAKAAATKAAAAACCCACYATCAAAAAGCCCCAACAAACCCCCAAAGCTCCATGCCACCAGACAAAATAACCAGAAGAACTCAAAACAGCATCCACAAAGCAGCCCACCCCCAAATACAACAAAACAAAAAAAATGTCAGGAAGTGAGAGATGGAAAAAAAAACCACACAGTTTTCTGCACTGTGGATAATAGATGGATACCCTTCCTCTCACAGTGTGTGTCTGGAAAATAAAATAAGATACACACTTCTGGATGGCTTTTCCCCTGCCCAGATGATTTTTGCACATCAGTGGCCTTTACACCCTTTTCCTCCTCTTGACAGCTATTTCTCAGRGGCCATAATTTCATTATGCCCACATCAAATGTCCATGAGAGTTTGGACCATAACATGACCAGTCATATGACATGAAGGCACTAAAACAAAACAAAAAAAAATCCCAAAAATCCCCAAAAAAGACAAAAACAAAAAAAAAAGGCTGTTGGGGTTTTTTTCAGACATGTTTCTTTATTATAAATGAATGTTGTAGTGTGAAAAGGAGGAAAAGCATCTTCTCCAAGGCAGGTTCCAAAGCTGTTTCCCAGTTTATCCAGTGAACCTGCTCTAAACCTGGGCTCTTTTAGAGTGTGAGGTGCAGTGTCTGATTTGTCACTGCATTATATGGGGGAGTTGAACCTCTCTCCTCTGGGATGAAGATTAGCACCCAAATCACAGGAATATCTCACTTTTGATGTCTCAGCTATTTTTAATTAAATTTCGAATTGTGCAGGGAGGTGTAAATATTAAAGAGCTTTGATTGCTGAAATTGATTTATCAATATATAGAGATAATTAGTCTTAACAATGAATTCTTTAGCTCCAGTTCCTGGCTGTCTTGAAAACATGATTTTTTTTTTTCCTCATGGCATTTTTGCTGGTTGGRGTTTGCTAAGACTTGAGGCACAAACATATCAAATTTGATTTTAATAGGACTCTTAGAGTATGCATTTTCCCCTGCTGCTGYGATAAATTACAAAACATATGGRTGTTTTTTCTTTTTTTTAATTTTTAAAGCTAAGTTAAACCATAGAAAATAGGTTTATTTCTATCTGTTCCTTTCCCTACAAATGCCACGAAAATCTAACGTTAATTCTGAAGCAGTTGAACACAAACCAGCCCATCCCACTGAGCTGGCCCAAAGCTGGGGTTCGTGCCTGACAACATTATATGTATAAACTAACAGTTGAAGAATTTGGCCCATGGTGTCCCTTCCCAAGCCATGCTGTGATTCATTATAATTTTATATCATTTTCCATTCTGATGCCAATGGGAGGCTGCAGATTTTTACCCTCTTAAATAATCTTGTTACTGTGTGAGATACAAATATTGCTCGGTTTCAAATGTGTGCTGATAGGAAAATATAATGTTTGCACATCTCCCAGGTCCACAGGTCCCTTGGGGTCATTTTTAGGTAGAAGGAATGATGAGAAATAAAGAAAAAATTCCTGATGCCTGGCTCAGAGATGGGATGTGCTGTTCATAGCCTGCACAAGCTTGGGAGGTGGCTGGATGTGGCATTCTGGAGAATGTCAGATATAAAAGAAATTGCTGATCAGTATCTGTGTGTTATCTGTTATTGCCCAGAACAGTGGGCAGGAAAAATGCTGAGAAAGGAGCTGCCACATATTTTCTGAATCAATCTTGGTGTGCCATTCACTGTAGCCAGTAAAGCTTTGATTAAAAAGCTTGTTTGTCTGGATGGGGTTGGGCTGTGGGTTGGTTTCTTTCACAATCCTGCTTKGGATTTTATGGAGTGTCTTAATGTGGGTTTCCCAACCCTCTGCTAACTTTGGTAAATCTCCTGTGAGTTTTTTCTCCATTTTTGTCAGCACCCTTCTGCCTTTGAAACCTTCAGCAGATAACATTTGAGTGTTCCCTCACAATATTGTCATCTGAAGGATCTCTTTGAATTACCTCCCCAGTTTTGGTRTCATGAGAAGCTCCTCAGTTAATGGAAGTCCTGCCATGTTATCAAGATTTCATTCTGCCATGCTCACAGGGTGGTGTCCCAAGAGCCAAAGTTTGTTGCCTCATGTGGGMTTTGCAGGATGGCTTGTAGGAAAACAAGGGGCTCTGTTGGGCTGCCAGCCTGTGGTGTTCTGGTTGATGAGGGCTCTCTCTGTTATTTGCCCTTTTATCAGTCCTTGTGGTCTGCAAGCTTCCTCTGCAAGGATTTTAGGTTTCAGATCATTAGTTAGTTTTCTCCCCTTTTTTTCCTCTCTTATTTTCTTCTGCCTGCAGATTTTATCAGTAATTATTTTTCTCCTGGTCATTGTTCAATCATGTCATGCTTAAGAAATAAACCCTGCTGGAATACATTAGAAACATATCTTCCCAATGACAGTTTCCTGTTTATAACTACATCTGGAGACTAATGTAACTAACTTAACTCATACTTTCTTTCTATTGCTTCACTTTCCTAAATATAATGGCATACAAAATGCAGATGCTTTGTCTGCTTGGACAAGCTGCATTTTCTGTAAAATATTGATCATSATTAATTTAATCTCACTTGAATTCTCTGRTTCTTGAACTGGATTTTTGCTTTTTGGAGGCGTGGAGATGTGGTAGGGTCAGTTTGCTCACCCTTTTTTTAGAATTGGCACAGAGCTGCCTTCTGGAACTTCCTCAGTGTTGTAAGTGTTGACTACTTGGAGCAGGCTTTGGCCAGCTGTTCTAAAACTTGTGCAAGTTATTCACATCCACTTACTTTAAAACCTTTTTCTTTAAAACTTCTTTTCATTAAAAGCTACAACTGTTTTCATGTGGTTGTTGTTTGAGACTGAGACACTGCTGTTGGAAAATCGAGCATCCCATCACCACTCTCAATACATGCCATGAGTTCAGTGCAGTAAAATCAAATATTGTTGGTGCTTTCTCTTCACTGCTGCACAGGAATGCTCATGCATGGCTTGTTTGCAGAGGGGCATTTCCAAAAGGTCAGCATTTGCTCAAGTTGCAGGCTAATAAAGCAGTGGTTGCCCTTTTTCCTCTGTAAGCACAGACTTAGAAGGCTACATTTGCAGTATAAAATTTAGGACAGATTTTGTGTGGTTTAATGMGGGATTTTTATTAAGTAAAACGTATTTTTTCTCTGTAGTGAATTGTAATTGCCCTTTGAAGTCAACAGATGTTGGCCAAAATGTTGTAAAACAGCAGTTACGATTTTTAAAATGTTATTTTCCATAAAAGATCTTATAAAAATTAAAAGATCCATAYGGAATGGCACACCTTAATAAAAAACAGGGATTAATGTGAATTAGAAGTGTATATAGCAAGACATGGGCTTAGAGGTAAATAGGCAGATGATAAAAGGATATGTTGCAAGAGGTGTATACACGATGCTGAAGAGGCAGAACTAGAAATTATATTTTCTTGACTTTCAACTAATTGGATTTCACTWGTAAGTGCTCCTGTATGAACCTTTATAAAATATTTGGCCACTGACAGTAGCAATTCTAGCTGCTGAAATGCAAAATAGGTATTTGTATTTAAGAGTTGGTTTTGAGGATGGCACAGAGAGCTTTAGATGGGGGATAGTTGTTTGGGGGTTTTGGGGTGGGAGGGTGCTGCTTATTTWGCCAAGTGTGGGATATTTATCAGCTGTTGGGGTGCATTAATCAGTAATGGAGTGTCTGGGTAAGTCCTGTTACTGTGTGAAGTCAATAGGATTAATTAGAAATTAATGTTTAGCTGTTAAAAGTCCAATAAGTATGCCTTCAAAATGARGAGTAAAATAAGAGATTGACAGTCMTATTGTGTAAAGCACTTGTGTTATGGGAAGATTTTCCAAGGACTAGTAGGAAAAGGATCAGAGCAAAAATCCAAACCCTGCACTATCACTTTAATGAATAATTCACTGTGATCAGAGTTTTCAAGGCTTTGTGGGAGAGGTATCAGTTGGCTAGAGCAGAGCACTTCACAATCACAGGGCAATACAGGCTGGTGTCTCCCAGGTCTGATAGGACAGCACCCTTGGTGACAGCCAGAATCCTGTATGGGACTAAAGGCCGTGGTCCACACTGACTTCTGACACAGAGAGTGTGTGCTGATGGGCAATTATGCACCCAGTTTACTCTTGTAAATGGGAACGTTGAGGATAATGTGTTCAAACAGAGAGCTCTGAGGCAGGAACTTCACCCTCTGGCCTTTAGTGAATCCTCATCCTTATTTATGCATTTGAAAATGCCATTTCAGGCTGTCAAACACTTGATAGTAAAAGGGCAACGTTTTGCTCTGGTAACAGCAAAATACAGAGCAATCACTTATATTTGCTAAGAAAGGTACCCACATTTAGGGCACTCGTTAACTGTCATGCAGGAGCAAATTTGAGATACTGTGCTGATTTTACAGGCAGTGCTCATGAGAGAAAAGGAAAGGTAAGTGTAGAAAAGGAGATGGATAGGATAGGACATATTACCCAACCCAGTCATATAAAGTGCTGTTTAACCATCATCTAGTGGGCTGCAGGCACATAAATTCTGATAATAAAATAGATCAAGTACTCCTTAGGTGTTGACAACTGTAGTGCTTTCAAACTGACCCTGTTGAAAATGACTGATGGAGTATCTTAAAGGAATATCTGGAAGTATTCCCTCCATGCATGAGGATGGAATTGAGTTTAGAAGTAGTGGGGTGTGGAAAACCCACCAATGTTCCCTGCTCAGCAGCCAGGCAGCTGCTCAACTGAAAGTGTTCATGTTTCTGCTCCTCTCAGAGAAATCTCATAGAAAAGCTTCATAAAGTGCATAAAAAGCAGATAAAAGTTTAGGGGAACATGCTAGGTAATTTTACAGTATTTCTTCCTGAATTTTAGGAACATTCTGTAGTGCACATTTAGAAATGCTGGTCTGTGCCCAGCTGAGACTCTTGGAATATTTGGTGTTGTTTATGGGAAGCTTACTGAAGAAGGAAGGAAGCAACTTCAAGTGGAGGGAGTTGAGAGAAAATTAGAATTAATAAAAACAAATAAACTTACTMCTTATATGATTGCTATTGTGCTTTTTGTGTTTCAGTTTGCAAGGCATATCAAGAAATCTGAAGGCCAAAAGACGCCCAAAGTTGAGTTACAAATCTCAATCTATGGTGTAAAAATTCTAGATCCAAAAACAAAGGTAAGGAGCTTACATGGGGGTTTTTTTTCATGCTGAAGTAGTAAATACTTGTTTCACTTGTTTTAAGGCTTTCATTGTTTTGTATTTTTAAAGTATTCTAACAAAAGCCATTATATTGATGGAAAAAACTCTTCTGGAATACCATGTTTTGTTATAACACCTGGGTTGACACCTTCCCAGGAAGGCACAGGATAATCCTGAAGGCATACTGTAGCTAATGTGGCACTCAATTCTTTTAGTCCTTTCACACTTGTAAAGCATGAGGAAGATGAAAACAATGAGCTAAATAAATGTAATACTGCACGTGATAAAAACCTTTCCATATGTGTTGCGTATTGAATTTGGAGGATTCTTTTGTTCCTGCTTCTTAATTGAGSAGTAACTGCTGCATTCAGGCAGTGGCAGTGCGTTTTCTCAAATGCTAGCTGTATTTCAAAGCTACAGATGCTTGCAGCCCATTTTTGCTCCAGACTCTTTACACAACCAGAACTCAACAGTTCATACATGAGCAGAGGGGACAGGAAATACCCCACGTCAACTTCAATTGGAATTTTTGCATCTTCCTTATGCCCTAGGGCAGTTGGGGGTGCTAAACCCCATGTCCTGGCAAAAACTGTTTTAAAATAACAGTTTGAAATGCCAGGAGAGCTTAGCCTGCCTGCAGGGATTAACAGAAAGCTGTGGGATATATGTCTGGGGGAGTAGGAACATTCTAATCTCTCAGCAATGTTGTTGTTACAACTCAAGGAATCAGCTGTGAGCAGTGGTGTTTTTTCTCCCCCACTTAGGTTCTTGTAGCTGCATGCAAATTTCAGTCGAGTTCTCCTTCTTTTTGCACAGTTTATAAATGCTTTAGGAAATTCAATTTCATGTTGTCAGCACTGATTAAAGTCTTTTTTGCAGAGTGTTTTTGAAACAAAGCACTTCAGGATGTTACAGAGGAATGCTGGGTTTTAGCCACATAGTGACTATTAGTGGCAGAAGGAACAGGAGGCCAGCTCATACATCAGAACCTGACTCTGTACTTGGCACTCAAAAAAAGGGTTATAGAAAAGTGGTTCTGTCCTTAAATGATATAAAATAATTACATGGATATGTGAACCTCCTAGTGCCAGGGCCAGCACACGTTATTATTTGTGTGTTAGAGACAGAGATTTGGGACATGGGAGAAATAAAATACTCAGAACAGCTGTAAAGACTGAGAAAATGAACTCACTTGGGGCAAGGGGAAAAGATTGCCCATAGGGTGCATTCTTCTGGCTGTGTGGTTGTGTGCAGAGAGGGCACGGCCTGCTTTGTGGGCTTACAGCAAGCTGGGAACCCCAGTGCTGCACAGACTTCTCTTTTTTTTTTAATAGATAATAGTTCACATGTAAAGGACATATTTTCCTTTAAAGCAAATACTGCTTTCCCATGTAATAAGCCAAATAAAATAAAATACCAAGAGGAGACTTGTTGAAGAAAAACAACAAAAAAATAGTTGAGATAGTTTATTGCAGTCTTGTCAAGCTCTCACAGCTCAAAAGCACTGCCATTGTAACTTCTTAAATTGCTGCAACTTGCTTTTTAATAGAAAATTAAATACAGTAGCAAAAAATTAAAAATAATAATGCTTAAAAGCTGCTTATGTGGCACCTCAAGTAAACAAGTATTTGTATGTCAGATTTATTTCTCTTTATTTGGTTAGCAAAGTCATTTTATTTCTATTTTCTATATTTAATGTAGCAAAGTAAGAACTCATTTCAGTAAATCCATTTTAACAAACCTTGGGAGATGATGTTTAAAGATGTTGTGCACCTGGAAGAAGAACAGATTATTTTACATAATCAGGCCCCAAATAAATTGCAGAGGGATGCAAGGCAACAGTAAAATCAATTTTCTGGAACAGAAATTACATCCAAATAAACACTTCCAGATAAATGCTGTCCAAATAAACACTTCCTGTATTTACATTCAGTAGAAACAGGAGGGTTTTTTAGAKATGAATTTGCCAACTTCTGTTACACTTTAAATCCATTTTTGGGTGCTCTCATGTACAGTAAGAGACATTCAAAAACATTACTGCAGCTTTTCTGCTCTTATGAGGAAATCCAGAGCTTTCCTTTGYGCACCTTTATCCTAAGTGAGTGCAGTAATTTCCTAAAAACTGCCTTTCTGTTTGTGTGCAGGAGGTCCAGCACAACTGCCAGCTSCACAGGATATCCTTCTGTGCTGATGACAAGACTGACAAGAGAATATTCACTTTCATCTGCAAAGACTCAGAATCCAACAAGCACCTGTGCTATGTGTTTGACAGTGAGAAGTGTGTAAGTACAGGGGACACTGCRGGGCCCATGCCTTGCAATGAGGTGGGAATGGGTCATGAGAGACAGCCTGCCTTTTCACTGGAGCACAAGTTTTCATGCCAGTATGGTGTCTTGCAACTTAGATRCATTGAATGAAGGATGAGTCTCTTTTTTCAGTGATCTGAGGTGGTTTCTGGGATGATTTGCTGCCCAGCTCAGCATCCTGAGGGAAGTATCTGCAGTGCTCCCGGAGAGCAGGCCCCATCCCACCAGGCTTGGGATGTTTGCACAGCTGTTTGCAAAGATTGCTGCAGCTCTGGRGCTGAGATACCCTTGCAGGCTTTTCTGCTGATGTGTCTGTCTCTGGTTTTAGGCTTGGGGATTTTCTGTGTTGTTTGTTTTCTGGGTTTTTTAATTGATTTATCCCAGCAAGGTTCTCCCTTCTTTGTCCACGCCTTTCCCTGCCACATCTCTCAAGTTTACCACCACAAAGCACTCCCAGACAACTCCTTGCACCAGCACTGACATTCTCTGGTGTCTAAGTCAGAACAATTATTCTTTACAGTATTTACTTGCTCTGCTAAAGTTCTAAGAGAGTGGTGTATCCATATGTTCAACTTTCATTTGTCCTGCTTTGGCATCACCTGGTTCTGAAACCTTGATGTCCTCCTGTAGGCTTATTTTACCCCCATCATTTTTGACATTTTTGATTGTATAAACACATCATAACATAGGATATGAATCAGCCTAGAACTARTAAATTATTATACTTTGCACACTGCAATTTCTGCAGATTTTTTTTTCTGGATATATGTAGTTGAAAATAATTGGGTAGATCAATACTTGTCTGCAGTATTCTGAGTGAGCTTTTATAGTACTGACTAAAATAAGTGTTGAAATCCAGATTTAAATCAATAGAGGGTCAAAATATCCATTGGCATACAATTATTTCATTAAATGTAAAAGACTTTATTTAATGATTGAAAAGGCTGTATTTGCTTCAGAAATCATCAGGAAAAGCCATTGTGCAGTATGGTATCTGTGTTTATAGAAATGGAAGACAGAACTTATCCAGTCTCCTTCCTTTATCCAAAGTGTTTTTCCATTCTKTCATAGTGTTTTGCCAAGGTATTTTGCTGAGGGGTGCTTGTCATGCTCCTTTGTAGTCTTGGCTTCATGGTGGGTGGGGAAAAGCCTTTGGATATGATACATGGTATAAAGTGTTTTGGGATCTTCTGGAATGAAAGGAGCTCCAGCAAATATTCCTAATTTACTGATTTCAGTCTTGTGTTTCATGTTAAGGCGGAAGAGATAACTTTAACAATTGGCCAAGCATTTGACTTAGCTTACAGGAAATTTCTGGARTCTGGAGGAAAAGATGTTGAAACAAGGAAACAAATTGCAGGTTTACAGAAAAGAGTAAGTTCTGAACTATGTTGTTATTTTTAAGAGATAAAAGTACATGCTGTKGGATTTGTATTATCTGCTTCTTATGGAAACATAATTTCCAGCATTATTCTCAAATTGCTAAAGTTAAAAAAAAAAGGTGTTAAAATATATTTTATGTTTTGTTGTCATGCAAGGGCACTAAAAAGCAAGGTGTAACTGTGGGGGATACTGAAATTTAATTATGTTGTGTAGTCAGATMATGAGTTAAAACTTGATGCTAAATCACCAGATYTCTGGTGAAACTTATGCTCAGTGGSTGCTGTTGTTGAAATCAATGACTATCCCAATAGCTGTTGAATAACCCCTTGCTTTGTAGATTCAAGAATTAGAAACTGAAAATGCAGAACTGAAAAATAAAGTCCAAGATTTGGAGAACCAGTTAAGAATAACACAAGTGCACGCGTCTCCAGTAAGTACATGCCATGACTCCTGTGTCTGAAGCCTCTCTGCATTTATAATCATAATTAATGATCATTAAGAGATGATTAATCCAGAGATTGCCATTAACATGCAGTGACCAAGTGACACTGTTGAAGGGCAGTGTTGAACTAACAGGGACATTGTGAGGAGCCAGCAGAAGTGCAGATTGCAGTCTCTCCATAGTGCARACTGTGGCTCCTCCATACCTATTTGTTGCTGCCTAAAGGCCAGTAAATTCTCACTGGAGTAGAGATCTGAGTGTGCCAGCTGGGAGTGAAGGATCTGGTTCCTCAGTGCTGCTTGGGAGCTGCTCACACCTTTGGCACAAGCACAGGGTCACGTGTGGCTGACACTCTGCCTGCCAGGGAGTCATTAGGTCTTGGGAACTAATGCTGGGTGCCAGGGAAACAGGAGCAAAGGGGGGCTCCTCACTGGGAATTCTGGCTGCTCTGCAGTCCCTAGAGATGATCAGGACAGAAGTTTGTTTAAAGTGCTGCCTGGCACTTCCTGACACCTAGGCAGGACCTCCAGAAATGCAGGTTGCACTGCAGGCTGGTCCCAGTGACTCCCSTCTTCTTACTCACTCCTGTTCCATCTGCACAGCTTTAGACAGCTGTGAAAATAAATCCAATTTCTTAATGTGTCTGTGGCTAAACCTTAGAGCAAGAGGAACTGCTTTTCAGCTGTGCATGTTGGACTGCCTTGTTCCTGCCCTGCCTGTTCACCATGTCCCCTTAAATGGATGTTCAGAACTGTGGGCAGTGTAAAGGCACATTTGCAGTGTGCTGACAGTTCCTCAGTGGTGTCTGTACACTCTTTATGTTGATTAGATGGTTTTTCCCATGAGGGAACAACCCTCATCAAATGCCATTTCGTTTTACTGGAATCTGCTTGGAGGAGAGAGCACCATAAATTATAAATACTGTGTAACCACCACAGTGAACRTTTTAAATTTGAATATCTTCTCACTTATGAAGCATTCAGTGATAGGTAATMAATTTTAATGCTAGATTTAATATCAGGTTAGTCAATTCTTTCATCTTTTATTTTTCCTCAATTGGCATGGCAGTTTGTCTTTATTTATGAATATAATAGCTAAATGTCTATTTGAAAGCAAATAAATAGGCTCTTAAATCCATTGCAATCAATTATTCTTTCATTTAAATTAAAGAACCTTGTTATTTCATTAAGCAAAAAAATTTAAGAAAATTACTGATAATGCCCCCAAAATATCTGGTAGTTTGTGATTTATTGTGTCTTTTAAGACAATGATGTTGCATTCCACATTAAAGAGTTAAGATCTAATTTAGTTAATTTGCTACCCACTTCTAAACTCTATTCCTACATGGTGTTTTATTGTTAATTACTATTGGTACACTGAATAAGCATATTGCTTAAATAGCACTTGTGCTGCAAAGCTATAGAATATTGATCCTTATTGATATTAATTAATTCATTTCAATAATCACTGTTGGCTATTAATTTGCACTTTTATTTTGTTGTTTTATTTACTCCTTGATCTTTAAAACGAAAGCCCCAAACAGTTCCTGTCACAAGTGTTTAAAATTGCAGTGAGAGCCACCTAAAGAAGCCTGTTCAACATCTGCATCCATTGTGACACAAAACATTTCTATAAATGGATGAGAGTTGGACCAGGATGCCCAGAGGCTGGGGCTCTCTGTGCTCCTGGAGATGCTGGATCCTCCCTGAGCGTGGTCCTCAGCAGCCTTTGCTAATTGGATCCTGCTTCAAGCAGGAGTTTGGATTGAGCTCCTTTCCTTTGACAGGGTTCTTCCATCAGTTGTGCAGCCAAAAATTAAAATGAARCAAAACAAATCAAGCAAAGCCGAGCACATTTTTAGGAAAACCTCTTTCTCAGCTCCAGGCCCACAGCAGTTCCCAGCACCAAGCACTATCAGCTTTGGCACCCTACCAAGAGGCTGCCTTCAGGCAGGTCCTTTCCAAAGCACATCATGTGGAGATGGTGAATCAGAGCTCTCAAGTGTGCTGCTGTAGGAATAACTCCCTGGCAGTCCAGCTGTTAGGTGGAGAATGAAGGAAACAAAGGGCTGGTGAGGTTGACAAGGGACTTCAGGGAGAGAAAAAGTAGCAGAAATATTTTCAGGGCACTTYGAGTCTGTTAAAAGGATTATCAGTCAACGTACCTGGAATAGCAGTGAATGTGATGACACCGATTTCCTTTTCTACTATGTGAGCAACAAATATGTATGAAGGAACAAAATTACAARTAATTCACAAGACAATTGATTGCCTGTTACAGTTTGCAATTAATGTTTTACACTTTTCATTCAAATCAACTGTAATTTCAAGTATGATTCTGCAAAGTCTCAATTCCTATCAGATAAAAGAAGTGGTGCAAAAATTTCTTTCTCCCTATTTCCACATATAATTTCAGTAATGAAAAAGATCCCTTTAGTTTTAAACTAAATAATTGAAGATTTTTTTCTGAATTTAAACTAAAAATGTCTATACTGCTGCTGCTCTGTCTTCACAATTAAAGATCTATATTGTGATTATTTTGTCAGAGTAAACTTTTCAGATCTGGTGGTAGTATTTTCTGAAATAAAATAGCTTAAATGAAGCTGAATATCCAATATRGGGAATAATACCTTGTTTGAGCCCCTTTCTAAGCACTTTTGGATGGATGGGGGAAAGCTTCCTTCCATGCAGTTAGTCTTGGTATTACATGCTGGGAACATAAGRTAATTGTTCCTGTGATTTAGAACAGATTTATTGAACTGTAAGCTTTACATTCTCTTGCATTTTTCATATCACACTGTTGAATTATGCAGAGATGCCAATGCCATACAACAGCTTTCTGAAGCTTTTCTTAGACACAATAAGCACTTTGATTTATATTTTATATTTTATTTAATCTGCTGCTGGAGCTCGTTATCTGGCAGTGCAGCTCTTCTGCACACTGAGGTCAGGGAAGGGATTGTTCAGTGGTCAATGAAAGGTTTTAGCCTTGATCCCTGACACCTAATGTGATAAAAAAACACATGCCCTAAGTGGCATCACAGCAGTTTGTAAGGAAATACTCRGTTTCAGAAGGCAGCTACAGATGGTTCCAAGTTGCTTCTGTTTGTGCTGAAGCAGTACCTGGGATTTTCACACCCTGTGCTGTCCCTTTTGCATTTGGTTGTCTGCATGCTGTCTGTGCTCTCTCAGTGTCTGCAGATGTGCTCAGGTGCCTCCCCTGCCATGCAGGCTGCTGCTGAGCCCATGCTGCAGTGAGCAGTGCATGGCCCCACAGCTGATGCAGGGCTGCAGCAGCCCCCAGCAGCAGGGGATGGAGCAGGGAGCTCCTTGCCAGGGCAGGGGCAGCTGCAGGAGCCTGCACAAACACAGCAATAGAAACGCTGACACCATGTGGGCTGTGTCCCCTCCTCCCTCAGGGCCTGTCCCAGTGCAGCCAGGGGCTCTRAGCAGGCACAGGGTCAGGGAGGTGTTCTCCATCCCCAGGAGAGGAGACCTGGGGGCTGTGAGAAGTGATTGCACCTCTGGTGTGGCACACTGCTGTGACAGACAGCACATGATGTCACTGTCCTGCTTCCTGTGTGAAGATSCTGATCCAGGACAGAATGCCTGTCCCACCTGGCAGTAACTGGGAGGCCAGGGCAYCATTTGCATGCTGTGCCAGTCTGTCATTTCTTTATTCCTGCTCCTGAGGTGCATTGATTTGGGTCTTTAATCATTCTAGACACATCAGTCTTCTGTTAGTTTTTAATGAAATCAAGAAGGGAGAAAGCACTTTGGGAAATTTGAAGTGCAGCAGTATCACTGACCCTTGAATTTATTTGATTGTGTGATTTGGGTTTTTGTGGCTTTTTTTTTTAAAGCAAGCCAATTGTGCTCTTTCTGACAGCTCAGTCTTCTGATTCCCAGATCATTTTCCCACAAGCAGGACCCAATTACATTTCCTGTTTTCACTTCAGTATCAAAAGAAAATAGGATGTGAGAGCATCTTTAAACTGTGGATGGATAACTTAATATGTGTAAGGTTTTAAGCATCTGGTTCACTACRCAGAAAACAAAAAAGTGTTTCAACATGTTTCAGTTCTAAGTAGATACACCCAGGCTGTCATTTGAAATAAACTTTTCTAACTTCCTGTTGTCACTGAGAACAGCTTTGTAGCTAGAKATGAAATAAAACCATTTGCTCAGGATCAAATGTAATACTATCGAGACTTAAAATTCAGATCCTATTTTACTTCCAAAATGTTTTTAAAACATTTTGTCTGTAGTTTCACAAACTGCAGGCTGGACTGCAATAGGTGRCTTTGCTGACAGATTGACCTCTCTGAAAGGAGTTGGCCCTGTGCTCACATATTCACTTCCTGGGTAGTGGTGTTGGACATGTTCTTTGCAAAACACTAAAACACCTTAATTTGCTGATCCTTYGCATCAAAATGTGTACAAATTGATGACATATCCAAAAATCCATGCATGGTCTAACTAAGAGAAGAAAATGCAAGCAGTGAATTGTAAGCTTAAAGCTTTGTTTKAAGCACACAATCAAAAATACTTCGAGTTGATAATTCCATGATAATTCATTTTTCTAGCTGAAATATCCGTTAGTAATTGTTTTAATTAAATTATGTTTTAAGTAATAATAGTGAATTGGAGTATTAGGGAGTTTATTGTGAGTCCTATGTTGCTCTATTAAGAAAAAAATAAAAAAAAAAAATTTAAAAAAAACTTGCGTGTGAAAATTGAAAGTAGTAATAATTTTAAAATGTAGGGAAGATTTTTCTCCCTCCAGTTTATAAGTAGTGCAAGTTCAAGGCTTGTTTGGGATGTACAAAGGAAAATTTRGTCTAAAACTGCTTTTCTGATGATTCTTGCTTGTATTGCAGATTTTTTGCAGGCCAGCTGAGGGTTTGTTTGAGGACATATTTTAAAATAATACTGACAGTGAAATGGGTGCAAAGGACATGTATGAATAATGCAATGACCTACCCTTTGCATTTTTGCAGKGTGTAAGTGGGTGCAAAGCACTGACAGCAATCAAGTTCTGCTTTTGAGGGATACAATTGCTGTCAGGATTCTCTCCTTGCTTGCTTATTAGTATCACTGTGAAAATTCTTCTGTAGCTGTTCTAAATCTCGCCATATGGCCAAATCAGCATCAATATAATTTAGGTGCCTTTTCTGTCAGTTCATAAACTCTCTGGGAAAAATAAAATTTCTTTCTGAACCTATAAAAGAAGCCATTAAGGCAATGAGATCATAGTTGGAAATGAAAGAGAGAAAACTGGATTGTATAATGAAATACTTTTGCATAAAATATATCGTGGAAGTTGAACATCAAATTATCAATCTTCACRCTTTTTCTCTCAGGATATTGTAGCTAATTAGATTTATGCCTGCTCAGCACATTCAGTAAATAACAAACTGCTTAGTGATCATTTTTTTCTGCATTTGGGTCGATGGTTTTGAGCAGTCCTCCTAGAACTTTGCARAGTTAGTCCCTCAGATGGCTGTGTTTGCCAGTGCAGAAGAGTTATGCAAGAGGAATTATCACTTTTTTTGGTGTCCTGAGTGGCTCTGTCGAGGACATGCAATCCCAAACTGAGAGTTCCCTTAGCTTGCCTCTGGAGCTGTGCTGCCATGGGAAATGCTGGCATGGAACATTYCCTCTGTGTCACTCCTCTGCACGCACTGCTCAAGTTCTGTGACTTGTGTATCTGTTGTTTACTTCTCATCTGTTCCAGTGGCTTGGCAATGCTCTAATCGCTGGTCTTCTTTGCATTTGGTCTTGATTATGTGAGGACCATTGGTTTCTCATCCTGTTGTTTGCCCGTGGGGACACACTGCTGCAGTTTGTACCTCGGGGAGGCTTTGGGAGCTGTGTGTGACTGCAGCCCCCAGAGCTCAGTGCAGAGTGGGTTCACATCATGTCCTGCTTGCTGCTGTTCCCTGAGAGCTCAGAAATGTGGGGGAAGCAGCAGGAAGAGGTGTTGGGAGAAGCAGCCCCAGAGAGATCAGTGTTCCCCCATGCACCATAAATATTGCCAAAGAAGCAGAGTGGAAAGCATATCCCTACATGGAGGTGCTCCAAAACCCCTCCAGTTTTAAGCAGATCATTAAATTGATTGATTAGACCTTTCCTCCAAGGTTTTGTTGTGACCTRGAAGCACAGGCCACACCTGCCCCAGTGACCTTCACTGGAAAGCTTTGCCACATGGGAAAACCCCAATACACATGTTGGAACTGCATGAAGATCTCAAAAACCRTTTTGGAATGTGTTTATGCAAATCACTTGATTCCTGTTTCCATCAAGATTGCCAAGTGGGAAATGCACRTGGTTTTTTTTGTTTTGTTTTTTCTTTGCCTATCTTCAGCTTTTTTAGATTTGTAATATTCTGTGTTCAGTTGTTTGAGCACTTTTTCACAAGGGTATAAAATTCTGTTACGTTTATGATGTTAAAGAAAATGAATTTGAAATTGCCTCTGGCTTATTTCATGTCACTGAAAAAGKACTAAATKAACTGAAGAWGTAGCAGTTAATTRATGAAACTGCTAATGCTTACACAGTATTTTATGAATGAGTGAGTTATGGATTAGTGAGTGTTCTTAGCAGTCCCAAATCTCAGGAAATGAGCAGGTTCTTGACTAAATGCATCATTTTCAATTCAAGGTCACTCACCAWTCCCTGGAACATCACTGCAGTTACCCAGTGTGGTGGTTCTGTCTATTGCCAGCTTGAACGTTCTAAAGAACAAAACCATTTTCTGATTTATTCTAATTCCCACTTAGGTGATTGCTCTGTGGCAATGACACAGAGATTGCAGTCAGTGTCTGGGGACACCTTGTAAAAAGAAACAATTTTGAAGTGATTTCCCAATTAATAAAATCTCAATCACATTACATTTTCTGGTATGATGCAGCACAAGAGTGCATCTYCAGCACCATTCTCAGTGGAATGAGTCAAAATAAATCCTTTGCTGGCACATAGTTACATCTAACCTTAAAAGAGACCAAGTCCACTGAGCTAGTATGATAATTTCATGAAGAATCATTTCTTGTTGTTTCCTTATGTTAATGGAATGAGGCCCARATTGGAACATATTCTATCAATGCCACTGTTGCTACAGGTCTGAGTGGGAACCTCAGACAAAACCCAGTTGCTGTATAAAATGACAATTCAGTYATTTTTACTGTATTTTCCTCCTTTATAATTCGGTGTAAGAGTATTCATTTTCAGAAGCTRCACCCTTTTCAGGTGGTATTTTTARAGTAAGGGTCTCTTCCTTCCTCCCCCTGCACTGAGTGCATCTGGTGATATTCCCAGTTTTCCATTGTGGGATACACTTCCCTGCTGYCCCTGTGGTGTGTGTGGCTGCTTGGAGCCAGAGGGCTGGGAGCAGAAAGCCCATCAGCCCTGCAGSTCCTTCTGGGCCCTGGGGTGAGACACAGAGCAGCACCCCCAGCACCTGATGGGTTCTGTGCTGCTCTGCAAATGGGGAATTCCTGGGGAAAATCCATTTCCTGAGCAGCTGCACTCCCAAAACTGTTGTGGGAATCTCACCACCCCATGTGGTGTGTGGTGTCCTGAGTGTCACTGATGAGACCTGTGGCTGCTCCAGTTCAGGGCTCTGTGCTCTGGTTTTGTATGGAACATTTCCATTGCCTGGATTTGATGTATATTCATCATCCTCATGGCTTTGCTGCTTGGTGTCCTGTGTGCAATTTGCTGCTTTCTGTGTGATTTTTCATGTGACATCTGTGCCTTCTTATGGRAACTACTTATCCTTTCCTGTTTTGCATTTCAGGAGAGTGTTTGGCTTTCTTGATCTCACTSTATTTAGTCTTTTTGAGCATTTATTATGCTGAGGGCTGATTTTTTCCCATAGTAATGYATAGCAGCAAGGATCCCATGGCATTAATGCACAGTAGCACTGCAGCCTGTAGTCTGGTGACACTCTTGAAATAATAATAAAAATTCTCTCCTGTAGGTTTTTTGATTTCTTTTTTATTCTATTTTATTATTCTATTTATTTTATTTTTATTCCAAATCCTCCATTTCACAACTACTGTATGGAAATTTTTGAAGTTGGGATGAAACCCCTGTTTTTTTGTCCTTTAATGCTGAATTGCAGTTCAGCATTAAAGAATTTTGTGGGTTGTTTTGATATTTTCAAGTATGGCATTGTTACTGCATTAACTCACCTGTACCCTTAGCCAGGCTAATCTGTAAAGAAAGGGAAGAAAGAAGCTGAGACTCATTTTAAAAGGATATGAAATGTTTTGTTTTCTACGTAACAGTGAAAAAAAAGGTTTAAAATGACTGATTGAATCCTGCTCTACTGAGTTATGCAAACTTCTGATGAAATAATCATGACATACCCATTGTGCACAAGTGTGCAGTCCCTTCTGTTAAGATCCAAAGGTTAATCTGTCCTCTGAAGATTTTAGCTCAATAAGCTGTTCTTTCAGCATTGGTGAGATATAAATGATAGATTTTTTCCTCAGTTAGAGAAAAGTCTGACCTGTGCATTAACCAGCACAGAAACTCTCCTCCCCAGACTTGTGCCTACCTGCTAATTTACAAGTGCACATGTGAGRGATTGCTGATACCTTGTTGGATTTAGATATTTCTTAGCTACACACACACTGTTGGAAAGATGTCTGACTTCATTTCATTTGGTGCAATGATCAAGGATCAAGTTGTCTCTGTTCCAGTTGGTACTGGGTTACCTCTTAATGTGCCATATTCTTAYATTTTGTTTTGAAGTATTTTCAAGTTCTGTATCTTGTAACTATAGCACTGAACAGCAAGTTGCTGACAAGCTTTTTTGCAATATGAAATGTGTTTCTTTTTTTTCTTCTTTCCCTGACRTTACCACGTTCTGTTCCTCAGAATGTTTTTTCTTTCTGTGATTCCTTTTCAGCTGCTGCACATAAAGTGTGATAATGATGAACATATGTTTCAAAGACCCTCTACTTTTTTCTGGTGTAACAATGAGGATTCACCTCCTTGTTTAGATATCTCTTCCATTACGCTTACTCCTAGGAGTTCTCCTGACTCTAGACTACCACCTGGATTGTTAATACCACCACCTTCCAAAAGTGGTCTTCCAAAGCCTGCCAGTGAATACAGCTGCCCAAGACCTCGTGTAATCTTGCTGTGCAAAAAGCTTTTTCAGTTTTGGGGTTTTTGTTTTTGGCTTTCTTTTGTTCTCTGTTGTGTATTAACTTGTGTTAAAAATGTGCATTTTGTACAGTGGCTGAAGGATAGGGCAGATGAGTCTTAGGTTCTCTAGGGGTACTCTTAAAATAYGGAATTTGTGAAGAATTATTCTTATTTCTACAGAGCTTTTTCTCTCCCATCCCCAAAACATAAATTCTTACTTTTCCAACATGTTTAAATTAGTTCATTAATTCATGATCTCTGTTATCTTTCAATCCTTTGTCAATTTTTTTTTATATAAAGGATGGTGGTTCAAAACAATTTTAACGGTCCAACTTCAAGGGCTTCTTCCTCCCCATGAATTAATAGAAAAGCAATGAGCCATTAAATAACTTTCAGCATACTTTATAAAAACTGTGCAAAATGAAGGTTGAAAATTATTCTCAAATATGAAATGGGCATATTGCCTGCTTTTTCATATTCATGTGCTTATAGTCTCAATTTCTCTTCCATTTGCAAGTAATATTTGGCTTTATTTGGTGACCATCCTGGCTTTCTGCATGTGTTCACTAAATAAAAAATGCTTCTTGTGCTCATGCATATTCAAAATACACATTTCTTAATTCCCTTACAKTTTGAATTAAACAATATCAGCAGAATTAAAATGGCCAATTAGTGACTTCAACAAACTGGAATGGAACTGGGAATTGAGTCTAAAGTTTGGGTTTTCTTTTTTTACCTAAGAGGCACATTTATAACTAAATGTAAGTGCTGTTTWTCTGCCTTCTAGATAGCCATAAACATTTAGCAATTAACAGGGTTCTCCATTAGCACATAGGATCTCCAAGGCATTCTAGGATTGCCCATGGGAGCTGATGGAAATGGAGGTTGATGTAAGCATTTATGTACMCCCCAAAGCTGATCCCACCTTCCTGACTCTGCCAAAAGCCCATCTAAACCAGAGCAGGTTTGGATGAAGGAAGAAGGGGAGTGCTTCTTTTATGATGTTTATTTTGGGTCCAGCACATCCATTGCCCTGTTTTGAGAGGGGGCAGGTGGCACCAAGCCAAATCTGCCAGGCTTGGATTATCCTGGTGCTCTGCAGGGTTAAGGCAAGGACACTGACAGGAGCCTGTGGTGTCTGAACTCTGCACTGAAATCATTTCCCAGCACATGAGCTTTGAAATTCCAGTAGTAACTCAAGTTGAGGACAGTTAGAATTCTGGATCTGTTAAAGATCTTGAAAACTGGTTCTTCCATGAAGTTACTTCACCTGTAGCATGCGAATAGCAATGACCAAGAAAACTTTTTTTTTAAAAAGGCAAAAAACTTTTATCTTAAAAGTTGCATTTTAAATGTAGATTTTTTTTTATTGCTATGCTTCWGTAAATCTGGGAAGAAATACCCCAGCTTCTTTTACACATTAAACAGTTATAGATATCTCTTAATCCAATTTTAAAATATTAATCCAAATTTAAAATATGAATTCAAAACTCCTGAGAATCCCAGAACCTCCAAGAAATGTAGGACTTGAGCTGCCCGAGTTTTTCCCTCTTTTAACAGTGCATTGAGAGGAAGGCTGTGGATCAGTATTGCTCATCAGCAGGCACTGCAGAGAAACTCCAGAGGGGAATATGGGTGGTCCAGGGCTACCTGTACCCTTGGGTTAGAGTCTGTGACATGAGCTGTCCCAGGGCAGCTGCAGGCCTGCAGCACAGGCACTGAGGAAGCAGCATTCCAGCATAAGGGTTGCTCCATGGGACTCCCATGGACAAGCAGTGCTAAGGACTGGTGCTAAGGATAACCTGCTTGCCAGGATCCATGKGACTAATTTACCTTGTGCTTCAGAATTTCTGTGTGGGTAGTTTGGGCAGGCTGAATCTTGTTTCCAAGCTGCAGGCTTTTGCTGTGCCTGGCTGGCCTTTCTAATCCACAGGGTGTGGGGGTTTCTGCATTGTCTCAGCCATAACATGAACACACAAACCAGTTCTGCCTTCAGCTTGTCCTTCTCAGTTTTAATCTCTCTCATCCTCTGTCTTTAGTGCTCAGTATATTTTGACTTGACTGTGCTTTGCTTGTGCCCTGAAGTAGTGGACTGGTGGCAGGAGGAATAAACCGTTCAAAGCCAAATATGGCTGTAGAACTGTAGTAATTGGTGGGTTTGRGGCTTCTTGCCTGCCCAGTATTTTTTTGAGCCCTTCCAAATTCCTGGGCCTTTTGAATGAAATCGCCTCAGTTTTACCTTCAAGGACAACAGGTTTATTTTGGCTGTCAATATTCAGAATATCATGTTTAGATTATTACTTATGGAAAAACACATTTAAAACTTTGATCATACCAGTTTCTCTAAGCTGCCAAATGAGAAATCATGTAAAGAAGAATTAGTAAATTAAAAATACTGGGRTTGTGTCTTTTAACTTGGTTCTGTGCTCTCCTGAGCAGAGCACACTGTTGTTGCCATATTACCTCGACTGGGTCTYGTGAAGGTGTCTGTGCTCATGTTTGCAGGAGAGAAGTGCTTGTCACAGCTTTGACAGGTGTAACTGTGATACATTTTCAACTGAAAATGGAAAAATGACAATGCTGCTGCTTTTGYACTGGGGAGTGTTAGCATGTGTCAGTCTGTACTGCAGATGCCATTTGCTTGGTGTCAGGAGCTGGGGTTTGCATGCTGATGGTTGTTTTAAACTTTTTTTTTTTTTTTTCAAAATGTGACTTTTATCTGCATGCTGAAGAATTCAGTATTGTGATCTTTTTTCATGTGAAACATTGCCCTAATATTTATTGTCCTTATTGTAGGCAGGCAGTGTGACACCTAAATCACCCTCCACTGACATCTTTGATATGGTTCCCTTTTCTCCCATATCCCCTCAGTCATCAACACCTACTCGCAATGGTACTCAGCCTCCTCCAGTACCCAGTAGATCTACAGAGATCAGTAAGTTCTGCAACAACTGACCTACTTTTTGCTTGCATGATTTTTTTTTAATAAAACGTCTTTAAAGTTTTACGTACATTTTGCATGAAAAGCCAAATACAGTTTTGGTAAATCACCTTTCACTAATGCCMTCTTCCCAAAGTCCTTGATGTTGCTGCCAAGTTGCATTATAAACAAACTGACTGTGAAACTGTGACATACACACTTGGAAAGCAGTGGGGTTGGGGGTTTTAACTTGGCTTTTCTTTTACAGTCTCTTTTCTGTACTTCAAGGAACACTTTTACTTCCTGTTAGTTCTTTCCCTGTCAAGCCACTGTTCTAGCAGCTAGAGCCTGCATTTCTGGGGAAGGCAGCAGGTGGAGTAAGTATGGTCATGCTCAAGGGAGAGCCAAAGAAACCCCTCAAGGAGACTTGGCTGTTTTCAATMCTAATTTCATGCACAGCTTTGTTTAGCTACAGCTGATGAACCTCTTCAGATCTGTCAACCACTCCTAAAAGGTCTTCAAAAGGTTATTAGCTACAGCAATTTTGTTTTATAATGGCTTGAAAGTATCTAGGGTAAGGTGCTTGACCTCACTAGAAATCTTTTTGGAGTCCAGAAAGTCTTTTTTAAAGCTTTGGGAATTCTTGAGGGAGAGGAGAGTGGGGCATGCACAAGTGATGTTAGAGGTTGTGGAAATACTGCTCTGTGTTTGTACCTTCTGCTCCTGATGCCTGCTTCAGGCTGGGTAAGGGACATGAATGTTACTGCCAGCCATTTGAGGGGATTGTGCTGCTGTGGGCCATGCCCCTAGGATGTAGAATTGTCAGCTGTGAATGGGAGCTGTGCATAAAAACAAAAATGCATTTTGTAACTTCAGTCAGTAAATGGGTCCCCTCCCCAAGCCCATGTCTGATGCACTGTTTGGTCCCATTGCTCAGAATGTCTGTCACCTTCTAAAGAGAAAGTAAATGTTTAGACTCTTAATTCAATAAGCAATTATATATATATAAATATATATATTTATAATATATATTATAAATTTTAAAATTAACTTAAATATTTCCGTTTTTTTTTTTCATTTTTAAAAGATAATATTTTAAAACAATTAATTAATTTCTTTGGGATTCTCAAAAGGTATCCTAACAAGATTTTATGTCTATTAAGTATAGTCAGTATTAATATTTTTATATAAGTTAAAAGAATATTAGGATATTCTAATGGAATATTGGACTAGAACTGCTCTGTTGAGCAGAAATACATTGAAATAATCAATGTATTAAATAATTGAAAGATTGCTTCTCTGATACTACAGGCAATGCCATAAAATAGATCTAAAARTGCATATAGAGCTTCAAGAATGGCAACTTAACTTGGATTGATTTATAGGTCAAGATTTTATTTTTTTACCTGTTTTCCTACCTCAGTTTCACAGAAATCTTGTGGGAGTCAGCACTCAGTCTTGAGGCATCTTGAAAATTCCAGCTATATGGGATTTGTAATTGTTTAGGCAGTGGGTTTTGTAATACTAAAAAAAAAAAGAAAGGAGAGTAAGTTGCTTATTAACAGTGATATTTATTGTTTCAAGTAGTTACTGCCTCTGCACTTCACTGATTTGCCTTCAGTTGAGTTCAGAGATGCCACTTCAGGGAGAGATYACAAAGCCCATCATGGTCTTTATACTTTTGATCCCTGCTCTTTCACTCTGTGTCATGGTACATTCTATRTTGMAAATTACTGTGTTCATCAGCTRTTAGTGCTTTTTGGCATATTTCAGWGTGTCATTGRARCARGAGAGGGATATTTTATCATCAGACAAGGCCTTTACTGTCCCAGATGAGAAAGCTCAGCCCCCATSAGCTCCCTCAGGCTGTGCAGTGTCCCATTGCAGCAGCAATGTGCAATAATGCATTGCTCTGTGGTGTCACTGCTGGCAGCACCAGCAAACTGGCATTTCTTTCTCCAGTACAAGTCAAGAGGGCTGGCAACCAAGAGGAGCCAAAGTTTGGAGTCTCCATTTTCTGAGATCATCTTTCCCTGTTCCCATCTCTATATGCTTTGTCCTGCACTCAAGCAGAGTTGGTTTGGTGAAATTACAGGCTGATTTTGATGGATTTTATAAGTTTGGAACTTTCAGCTTTCTCACGTTCAGTAGTAAAGAAGGAGAAAGCTGAGGGTTTGCCATCTATTTGTTAGTACCACCTCACTGATTCCTTTTGCCTAAGTGTGGGRCCTGTAACCCAGGGAGGGCACTTGTGCTGCTGGAGCAAAATGTTCACCTTACTCATGCACTGGCCAGTTTGAGAATCCAGCCAAAACCAGCAGTGCCCCAGAAAGGCATGGACACTTGCAGGAAACCTGCAGCAATACCAAGCACTTTGCATTCCTCCAAGACTGAGTTCCACAGGTAATTACTGGCACCAGGATGGCAKTTCAGCTTCCCATCAAGAGAAATGCCCAGAGTTAGAATTTAGCTTACCAGTTCTTCTTTTGGTAATTTTCCAAAAAAAAAAAAATAAAAATGTTGGGGTGATAAATGGTACCTCTGGCTTTGCAGAGTTCACTGGGTCAAAGAAGCCCAGCCTTTAATACTAGAGGAGAGCAACAGTGCCTTTTTTTCTTGTGAAGACAGCTGTTTCCAAGGCATTTATACTTGAAAAAATGAATTAAATMTTGAGATTTTGAGTTCATATTCAGCAGTGTTCCACCAGGGCTACTCAGTAACTGTGTGCTCACTACTGGCTGTATCAGCAATAGCAAATAAATGGGGTTTGCCTGTTTAAGAGAGAAAATGGCATCATTTTTGTACAAGAGGTTACAGATTGGACAAGTGCACAGTGACTCCTTAGGTAATAGGTGCAACATAGTGAAATGCAACCAAAAATGCAATGCTAGAGATTGCATTCTGCTTCTCCTTCATGGAGTAAGGGGTTCTAAATGTTCCTRTAAGTTATGTGAGTGAATTAATTTATTAGTTTTATTTCATTAAACTAGGAATTAACCTATGTTTCCTGTTGGCACAGCATTGTTATCATATCTTGGAAAAGAACTGGAGAGGGTTATTCTCTATTGAGTTGTTCAATATTTATTTCACACAAATGCATCATGAACAACTCAAGGTCACAACTGGCAGATGCAGAAATCTGCTCTGAGGTGCTCTTTTTCTGCAGATATTTAAGAGTATTTTGTCAAAGTAATGGCTGTAATAATTTCCAAAGAAAAGATCTATGGAGTAGCCTGCAGCTAAAGGAAAGGCTTTTTGGATTTCCTTGTCTCAGTTTATTCCAAATATTTCTTTGGTGCTTGTCTCTCAGTGTGATTCATTTTTGTCATCACAGCTGCTCCATCTGGGCAAAGCGTTTATCAGCAGAGCTGTGTGCTTGGATGAGAGCTRAGGCAGAGATTGGGATTTCAATGCAGCAGAAAAGCCAAATATTTGTGTTTGTGCTTRGTAATTGCTAATTTTGAATTTATCATAGAGTGCAGGTTGCTGTTCTCCAGTATTTTGTGTTTGCTCTCCTGAATGTCAGGTCCCAGAATTTATTACTTGTTCTTGTTATCCTGTGGTTTGAGCTGAGGATCTAAAACATCAACATTTCATGGCTTTTGAATTTGTGGGCCATTTTTGCAGCCTGTGAATTYATTGCCATCCAGAAAGGAATGAGAAAGGGAAAGGAAATTATTTGTACCATTTGAAAGGATCATTTTCAAAGGCTTCCTGGTTGCTGTGTACTGGAGAAAGAAATGCCTGTCTTTGCTACAGTGATTTTGGGGAGTATGCCAGGCAAGATATTCTTATGGCTAATTTTCRTGCAAATACCCTGGCCTGAAAGAAAACGTTACCAATTTATCCCATCTGTGCTAAAAAATAGCCCCCCTCCATCATGAGTGGAGGGAACACTGGTGGAGAAGATCATGGATATCCCATGCAATAGTGCAGCTCTGCAGGGATGAGATCTGGGTATTTCTCCATTTTACACATCTTCTTCAGCGTTTGTTCCCAAGGCAGATACCCACAGTGCAATTGAAAGTATTCCATGGAACCTTGTCCCTCCCTGACCCTTAGCACTGCAGTCTCTTAAAGCACTCAGACTTTAAATGCAGGAAAGCAGTTGTTCTGTRGACCTGTCCAGCTGAAATGGGTAGCAGGTTGTGATAGAGATRGTTCCCCAAGGAATAGCTTTTCACAGAAACCCAGCTAGGTAATGCCTCTTTGTTTTCAGTTTGATTCTGTGCAGGGTTTGCTAGGCTCTGTCACTTGGAATAAGTCACACTCTGGTTGGTTTTAAATTCTGCCTTGTATTCTGGATAATTTCAGAAATCTTTCACAATAAAGGGAGGAGTGACATTAAAGGAGTTAAAACTTCTGCTGTTGTCCTGCTAGTGAGCTCAAAAGTGCTTTCATTAATAAAAGCCCAATAATAAGGCATGAATGAGATAATAGCCATTATATTGTACAAAATAATTGCTTTTAAAAATAGTCAGAAGTCATAATTCAGTACAAATTGAATGCAGGAGTTTTGTCCTTCACCCTTTTTTCCTAAATACACTCATAGGATGTTTGCTAAGCTTTGGTGTTGGGACTGCCTGCTTTCAATTGTCTAAGCACAGAGAAAGCTGGCAGCTCCTTTTAAAGGTAGAAAGAAAGCTACATAATGAACCATGGACTGTTGAGGGTTATAAAGCAGAGTCCCTCTCTTGTCCAGTAGAGGTTAGATTGCAAGTCAAAGCTGCTGCACATCTGAAGGTTATTTGCAGGGAGCATCAGAGCATTTCAGGACACTGGTTATACTGGAGCACACMCATTTTGGCTGTGAAAGAGGCAMAGGATCAGGGAGAACCTAATTTTTACATTAGATTATCTGAGTTAAAGTCTCTCTTGCATGCAGGTGGTCTGCCTTTGCCAGGAAAGACTGGATTGCTTCCTGGCTCCAGTGGACTCTTGGAATAAGGCTCTCCTGTCTGGGCCATCTCCTGGTCCCATGTGACAGTTTATAGCTGTTTAACCATGGTTTTTGAAATATGTAATCAGTCAAGTTCTGCTCAAGTTTCTGTACTTCATGATGGGAATTTCTGTACTTTATTGTGGGARCAAATGATGGTAATTACCAGTTATTTAAAATTCCTGGTGTGCAGCCTGATACCACCTAATTGATAAGGGCAATGCCCTGAGAGACTGATAAGCACAATAATTSTTGAAGAGTCTAGAGAACACAGGTGTARAATTCTGCCTCTGAGGAKGCCAAAACCAAGCCAAATGTKCAGCTGTAGGCAAGKGCTGCACCACTGAAAACAGGACAGRGAGCACTGCAACAGRGGCCCAGCAGTTCATTGTCACCCACAACTGAACCCAAAATGCTAAGGGTGAATTTTGTGCTTAACTGTCCAGTCACTTCAGGGTCATTATTGCCCTGTCATGCTCCAACACTAAAATTGTTTTGAGACAAGTTAGGAGAGAGGAGATCTCCCAGTGGTTCTGGTTTTCTTTCCACAAGGCTGTAGAAACTTGGTTCTGTAAATTCTGCRATATTGGGGTTAGGTTGGGTTAGCAAAATTATTTTTTGAACTGCTGTAGTTTAATCCAGTGTGAGATGGGAGAAGTGTCTAGAGATGGAACCTTTAGCTGTAGGAAAGGAAAATGTATTACTAAGAAGGAGGAAAAAACACCCAAAACTGAAAAAACAAAAAATGTTTGAGTAGGCAGATATGAAGAACTATACTGGTCTAATACGAAAAAAGAATCCAGTTGTATTGGAGTTGTTTCTTCTCGCCCAGAGGAAAAAAAGAAACACTTCCCCTCCCTTTGGCCACTAGAATTCAAACTGCAGTTAAGAAAAAGTGAGAAACTTTTGGTATTGAGAAAGGGAAATTTGCAATCATTCTATTTATGCACACAGACTTAGTGGAATTTTAGCATTTAGTGACAATTCATAGTCCTGTTGTGGCTTTTGTGGTTTTTTTTATTTTGGTTTTTTTTTTTTTTTTTCTTTCTTGTTGTGATCTAACCAAGATTTTAAAACTCAGATGATTTTCAGTTTTAATCACTGCTAGTTGTTTATTGAGGAGCTGTATCAAGTGAAGACCTTGCCTTGCCTTGCCTGCGTAAGAGTATTTGCTTGTCTCACAAAAATGTCTTTAACCTGAGGAGTGGCTGACACACAACAAAGATTAGTTGGTTGGTAATTTGTTGTTGACATAGAGGTTAAATTTGGCAACTCATGTCCAGTTGCTTCCTCTTCCTTTTTGAAGCTCCTTGTGCACACACAGACTCCACAGCACACGTTGGTATGTGACGCCCTCTTCAAACAGCAACAGCTTCTCATCGGATCTCCAGAAGGCACAAGCATTACAGGAAGATAAAAAGAGGCTTAAACAGAAGTCCAGTGGTGCTCTTGGAAAAATATTTGAGTATTAAAGTTTGGAAAACTGCCCAAGACCTGGCTTGCAAATGGGGGTGTTGAAAGTTGTGGTTGATGAGTGGCATATCTGGTGGTGCTGTTACTCAGCTCAGAAGSTGTAAGGTGGCTTTTTCAGAGCACTGCTGTTGGAGCCCATGCCTGTTCTCCCAGTGACTCACTTTTCTGTTGTTGCAGAGAGAGACCTTTTTGGAGCAGAACCTTTTGACCCTTTTAGCTGTGGAGCAGGAGATTTCCCTCCAGACATTCAGTCCAAACTAGATGAGATGCAGGTAACTACTGCCTTACGTGGGTTTTGATGGCTGTGTGCCTATTCCTGAGCTGCATGCTTACTGTATTCTGAAAATGTGCTCTACAATGCACACACTGATGCACTGACAAACCCCCATTTCTGACCATTCCTTTTGGGAGTTTATCTCCTGGTCTTTGAGCTGCAGTTTGGGTTTGCCTCAGGAGTCCCACCCAGAACCAACACAGCTACACTGATGAAGGGTTTCTCAGCAGTGTAACCAAAATGGTTTGGGAACCATTACCTGGGAAGGGACTGAGACAGCTGAAAAAGAGAGCTGAGCCAAGAGTCCTYCAGATCCCTTGATCTTTAGGTGCAGCAATCTCCACCAATCATCCCAATGTACCCTCCTCTCTCCCTCAGTGGCATCACTTTGGTTTCTCACAGCATCGGGCATAGGTGCTTCCAGAGCCTTGGCAATTTTCTGCTGCCTTTGAAAACAGCTCTCTGGCACCCTGGGGCAATTAAACTCTTGAGAATTGCTTCAAGAATTCTGAACTGTTGTGTTTTTGTCAGAAAATGTTTGTTGATTCTGAAACACTCAACATTGTCCATTCAGTTATTGACCCAATTGTGAAACAATTCCAGGAGAAAGTCCTCAAGTTTTGGAACAAATGATGCTCTGCAGTCAGACTCAAAACTTCTAGTTCCTTGCCAGYTTGCTTATCTCTATTCTTTTTAAGCAGCCTGCCAGCAAAAGAAAAGGCTGGAAATRATGGAAACTTGAATTTCTAGGATCCTGGCTCCTCAGCAGTAAGCGTTCCCAGAGTTTCCAGCCCTCTTGTCTCTTAGGAGCCCACAAAGTCCAAGAGCATTTGCTCTCCCTTCTGTCCCTCTCTCCTGCCTAGAGAGCAGCAGAGGCTTTTAAAAATGGCTCAAACAAGATTTAAATACCATTTCATTTTCCTGAGTACATTTTCTTTTCCATGTCAGCTCAGGAAGGTTCCACTGATAAACTGTACTCACAGTGAAGTTAGAAATTGAGCTCCTTGGTCCCCCACATAATTTCAAAGAGCAGCTAAAAGCCAAAACTGTCTTCTTTGCTCTTCCAACAACATGCTTGTGTTTTGTGAATGYTGTAATGTTGTTACCAAGCCCTTGAACACAAACCCCAAATCTTACAACAACTCYCATTGATACATTACCTACATTTCCATTGTTTCAGAGAAAAATAAATTGTAGCAATTGTGGTTACAACTCATAATGGCATGTCAATATTTAAATTTAAATGTCACAGGTTAAGAGTTCCCATTACAGGTAATGTTTTGACAATATTTGGGATTGTTTGCTTTGACACTACAGAGTGCTGTCACCTGATCAAACATCAGGGAATGGAGTAGTAAATGTCTTTATCCAAGATGTTTGAAGTCATGAAATGAAAATCTCCCATCAYTGTTTGTACTCTCTTGATGTAAAAAAAGGAGACAACCAATCAATAACAAAACCTCCAAGCATTAGGGTGTTATTGTGTCCTGTTGAGAAGAAAAGCACTCCCCCCTAGAATACCAGCTGGTCACTAAAAATTAATTGATGGGCCTTTATGTGGGCACAGAACTTGTCATGTATGACCCAGCTGAGAACAAGTGTACAGCTGAAAGGATCTGAAAAGCTCCCATATTCTAACTTGAGCCAAAGCAAAGATTGCGTGCAGTTATTTTACTGTGTGATTGGTGCAAAATGCTGATTGAAACATGCTTTCCCTAATGTCTCTCTTATCTTCTTGTGCTTTCCTGGGTGCACAGCGTCAGCGATGGTTGGTATCTCATATTTTAATAATGGTATTTAAAGCATTTACAATCRAAATGTGCACGTGTTTGTCTTGTGTTTCTATTTTTATGTTTTAAATTTGTTCATGTATAAAAATTTTGTATTTTGTATGTAGAACTGTGAGTCAGGGCCATTTTCATTTTTAGGGGTCTACAATCCTTAAGTTGGGGGCAGCTGCTGGTTGTTTTCTTTACTTTGTCTTGCCAGGTGCTAATACTAAGCCTTTGTTTTTGCTGCTGTTTGTTTTCCATGTRAATTTGTGAAATCTCCAGTTGCCATTATCAGATTGTCACTAGTGAAATGGTTTGAGTAGAGAGTTTTAGTACAGAGATTGTGTTAGTACAGTCACATTTAAGAGCAAGTCTTAGTTTGGACATAATGATTCAACACTTTTGAATGAGCAGAAGCAGCTGTGCTCATCTCAGCACTATTAGACACAGCCTGTGAGGAAGGTGAGAGCACAGAATGTGTAACATGCTCTGGAAATCCAACAGTGAGAAACATGGAAGAGAAATGGGGGCCTCTTTTCTGAAATGCAAAGGGAATGAATCTGTCATCTTTGCATTATGGAAGTACAGCCTGGGTTTCAGTGATTCTGTATTCCATTGAATCTGTAAAGGTAAGTGTTTTACAGGCACCCAGCAAATGGTTCCAGGTATAAACTCCCTGCACAGGGGTGTTGGACACAGCTCACCCTGCAGTGAGGATGGCAAGCCAAGCTGTGCCAGCCTGGCTGCTCCAGCCCAGTGCAGACTCTGTTACCAGGTTCTTGTGAGGGACACGTGAGGTGCCTCAGCACACACCCCCTGTGTGCAGAAGTGCTGTCCTGATCTAGCCTTTGCTGGAGGGGATTTGGGAACACAGTGGGAGAGGAGAGCACAGCACAGAAGCAGCACTGGAGAATGAACTCTTGAGTAGTGGGTGCTTTTCCTTTGCATCCTGCATTCTGAACTTAATGAGATCAGATTARGTTCCCTGGCCTCTAGGGGAACACTGTTATTTTTAAACTTCAGTGAGGATCCAAATTTCACAGTTAAGCTTTCTATTCCATTTCTCAGTCCAATCTCTGCTGATCTTTTTGGAGAGCTTAAAACTCAGACATGTGCTGAGATGTGACTTTTACAGCTCAGGCCTCTCTCTGATGACTGTCCAACCTCCTGTTTCCCTGCACCCTTATGCTGAAACATATTTTCATCTTTATTTTGACTGTATCCAGACATTAATAAAATGAATGTCTACTTTCCCAGAAATCTTGCAGTGAGGAGAAGTTTCCCTGGRTCATGAATCACACCCGCAGCAGCTGCTATAATTTATTAAAATCTCAAGGTAGTTAATATCAGAAAGCTTCCAGGAGCTGCAAGCCATTCTCCCTGCATGCCCTGAAGCAGTCWGTAGATTTGACATCTTTCCATCTGAAATAAGTTATGCTCAGCCCTCTAAATCCTCTTCTCAGAGATATGTAAATTTGTCATTGCTTCGTTGGGTTTGTGCTGACTTAAGCTCATTGAGTGAAGTCACTGTGAAGTGATAAGTGAGTTAACTTCTGAGCTATAAGGTTGACTTTGGCAAATTTATCTCCTGATAAAGTGCAAGTTCTTTGTCTTGTACTGCTTACTGGTTTTAACCAGAACAGCTCACATCTTTCTATCCTTGACACCAGAAAAAGGCTGGTTTTGGGAGAGGGATTGTTTCTGAGCTGTTTTGAGTGAAAACAATCTTTGCTCCTTTCTTTAAGGCATCAATCACACCCCTTAGTTCAATGCCATTACTTAGTAAGTAACTAAACTACTCAGCCCCTGTGTTTAAATGCCTCTAAAGTAAAAAATCTCCTTGAGGAGGACATGAACACAGAAAAACAAGGCACAATATGGATGTACACTTCATAACCCTTCTTGTTCCCTCTCCTGGCCAGTGCCATGGGGTGGCCTTTTTCAGCATTCCCTGAAAACCAGCAAATCAGAGAGATTTTTTTTGACTGCATGAAGAGTTTCTGGTTCCTGAACCTTTAAAGTACAGGAAGCCATAGCACACAYGGGTTTTAATGAACAAGCAGTTACATTATATAATTTACCCTTTKTAAATGAACACTGTCTGTAACAGGATGTGTTTCACTTGGAATTTCAGCTACTGCTCCCTTGAAATAACTTCTGCATTGAATGTTTTTCCTTTTCATCCCTTAGAAAATACAGAGGGGAAAAAATGGGAAAATCTTAAATACCCTGGTGAGCCTTGGCAGCACTGGGTCACCCAGGTACAGCAAACTGGGTAGCACACTTGGGGAATGTTGTCGCCACAGTGCTGCTGCCTGCTCAGCATCTCATGGCATGGATCTGCCTTTAGGAAAGTGCAGCTTTTACTTGGAAATTCTCAGACYATTTAGGAACTATTGCCAGGAGGTTTGTTCTGTTTCTCCACATTATTCTCCTGATAGCARTGGCTGGCAGGGTTATTAGATATTCATACACTTTTCACATGTTGGCCTGTGATTTGAATTTGTTTGAAATCAAGCTGGTTTGATGAGGGATTATCTTCTAAACCCAAAAGGTATGGTCTTGAGGTACTGCTGTGCATGTGAGGGAAAGGCTTGAGTTTGTGCCTAATCCCCACACAGAYGGCTTTACAAAAAGATTTATCTTGTTTACAAGATATTTTCTTGATGAAAGGAGCTGTTATTGATTTCATAGCACACAATCARCACTCTGTCACTGAGCAGAGCACTGTGACAGCTGCCACTGGAGCTGATGCTCTCATGGCATTTTCTAGTCAGAGCTCCTTTTCCAATTGATAAACCTTCAAAGTACTTTCACCCAACAGACTGAAGTTTTCTTGACTCCAAGGTGACTTTTGCGGGTCAAGCCACAATTACTCAGCTTCTTGTAATGCAGAAGGAGMAATGACAATACAAGTGGTTTTCCTGTATTGGAAGTGCAGTTGTTACTTTAGGACTGGTGTGAACTAAGTACCTTTAGCAAGCCAAGCATGGATATAAGCATACAAAAAAAGGTATTTGTAGAATGAATTTCTTTTCCATAGAGGAGGTGATAGCATCCAGTTTATGATCTTTTTTTTTTTGGTGCGTTTCTACTAATAAAATGAATGTGAGTAAACTCAGGAATTTTGGTCTGGACTTCTAAAGCAGCTCATTGCACTTTCAAAATACCACTGTGTTTTATGTTACWGAGTTACATGCCTTTAAAATGCAGAGTTTTTTCATTTGCAGTAGAGCAAGTTTGATTTTATTTGCCTTTTTCATGAGGCTCAGATGGCAGTGGGCAGTGAAGCCCTAAAGCCCTGTGAATTGCACTACACTGGGAGCAGTTGAGAGCAGCCCTCTGAGGTGGGGTAGTCAGCAGTTGGGCTGCCCCTAGGGCACCACAGAATGTAGGAGACACCTTGTCCGTGTCATACCTGCATTTTTCAGTGTAAATCTCCTTGAATTTTACTCAGGAACAACATGGTGCAAGTCAAACTTGTCTGGATTTCTGTTGGCCTATGTACAAGAATATTCAATATTGTTATTCTGTAGTAATTTCTTCACTGTATGTGCATGCTGTAGCTATGCTGTTGTATGGCAGATGTATTTTATGAGTTAACCACTAAGACTTTTTAATAAGTGGCTGACCAAATAATGTAAATGTTTGTGAATTCAGGCTGAAGTATCGTTCAGTTTGTCTGCCTTAAAGATATGCTYGGATTGAAATGTTCTTACAAGGAGAGCATAATCCTGCAGAACTCACTTGGCTCTTTACTAATGATGTCTTGTTTCATTGCAGGAGGGGTTCAAAATGGGATTAACTCTTGAAGGCACAGTATTTTGTCTTGACCCACTAGACAGCAGGTGCTGATGCCAAGAACCTCAATGTGAAATTCCTCCGCAGTGGGTGGTTTTTTTTAATTTCTGAACACGTACTCACAGATACTATCCATGTGCCAAAAATTGCTTTTTTCAACATGTAAACTCTTGTGAGGCTTGCTTCTGTAAAAATCCAACTTACTTCCACTCTTTCCCTGTACAAATGTAAAGAAGTTGTATTTGTTTATGAATTATGGATTAAATTACGCTGTTGTGTTTCTTTCTGTCACATTTTGGCCCGAGTTTACTATGCTTTATGACTATTAGCTTGGAGAAGTTCTTCAGAAAGCTCACACRTACCTCTCTCTGTCTCTCTCTGCAAAAGTCCAGGCATGAATTCCACATAAGACTTTACCTGGCAGCATTTTGAATTTATGCTTTTAAGGCATTATTTAATATTCAAGCAGCAAAATTATTAATATTTACTACAAAAATTTCAATTTGCAGTGAAAAAAAGCATAAAATACTAATCATTACTATATGCTTCAAAAGTAAATCTGGATGCAGTGTGATTGACTTCATCACTGTGTGTGGTTACTATCCTGTACATACGTTGTCACTGGTTTATACAACCCAGATTTTAAGTCACTCATTCATATTTTAGAAGCTAACAAGTTGTTAGTCTGCTAATTAGTGCTTAATGAGCCTAGAAGAACTGCTCAATTGCAGAATGGCAAAGCAACTGCCCTTTGTTTTGATATTTTATAGCTGAAGTGTAACATATGTACCTTGGAATCCATTATATGCTAGCCATAACTTRAAAGGAAGATTATGGTCTTGCATCTACTTAGGAACTTATATAATTCTGTGTATAAGCAGGCACTGGGCTCAGTTCTGTAATGACTTTCAACACCTGAGTGTTTRGAGCCAGGCTCTGTTGAGTATAATTCTTTTACTCTCTTCTTTAGTGTTCCATGTGTTTAAYTTTGAGGCTTTCTGCAAAGAATGGACAGTAAGTCAGTCCTTTGTACCCACTGGTTGTTCGTGTTCCAGAAATGCCTGCACACCAAAATGCTCAGCTGCTGCTGAGGTGAATGCTGACATGTCTATGCATACTYTTCATTAATCTTTCTCATAAGCAATAAAACACCATCTTAAACCTATCTCAGAAAATTATTATCATGAGTTCAATTCTGAAACTTTCAAACCTCTAGTATTTTCCCTTCGAAGCATCAAAATATGGAAACTGCCCCTTCCCCCCCAATTTTCAGATTTTTTTTTTTATGAGAGGTTTTTTTTTTTTTGGTGACACTTATGGTTTTATCCTTAACAGTCACAGTTTACACCAAAATCACATTTTTCAGTTTTATCACATGCATTTTTTTATGCCTTGTTCAACAAAGTACTTGTGCATGTACCTTTGGAGTCCACTAAAAGGATGGGATTATTCCTTGGCTGGGTTTGACACATCCTCAGGTACCTTGCTGAATCGGGGCCTTAACATCCTACGTGACATTTGTCTTCCTCTCTCTTCTTCTGAGTTCATCATTCATATAGAGTATTATAGAGAAATATATATTAAAAAAATATATGAGATCACTAACAAATAGAATAGTATATGTTTCATAAAGAGAAGTCTTTATAATTTTGTTTGTCATATAGTATTTTCGAATTTGTATAATGAGGATGTTTAGTAGCCATAGCAATGGCCTTTTTTAACAAATAGAATTTGTATTTTTATTGTACTTTAAAAAGCTTTACATAATAAGCATCTATTTAGTGGTCATTTATTATCAATGGTAACACTAAGATAATATTTGCACATTTTAAGAAACCTTTTTCGTTACTGATTTTTATGATAGCTGACTGCAAATGGCATGGTTAAATCTTATAGACCTGGTCAATACATMCAGAAATACTTAAATCAACACAACAGTGCATTTTTAATTTTTATGTGATCCAATTGGAAACTGTATTTCTATGTAATCTCAAATGTCTGTTTAATTTTGCCTAAAATAAATGTTTTTAAATAAATTGCATCCTAGAACACAGTGTTCATTCACTGAAATGCCCAGTTGGCATTTAGTAGGGTGGGGAGGTGCTTAAATATTGGGCTGGACCTGCCACAAAGGAGGGTTTAGTGCTGGAATGGGTCCAAAGTCACCTTTGGAAAGGATCTGATCTCAGACAGGGTAGAATGACTCCAGTCCCTTTTATTCCTGAGTTTGGGCTAATCTGCAATCTTGTTCTATTTGCAGCTGGATACTGAGAGTTAGGGAGTAACTCTCTGCAGTGCTTCCTGGATTTGATTGACTCTCCTTTTTGCCCTTTTTTGCCCCCATACTTCTCTGCTCAATGTAGTTGGCTGCTGCCTGACTCTTTAAGGAGGGAGGGATAAAACTGAAGTTTTCCTGAGCCTTGGGAAGCAATCTGTGTAAGCCAGGTGTGTTAATGGGACAGGCTGCTGCAGATGGTGGCTGTGCTTTGGAGAAAAGTGATCTTAAACCACATGGCAGYTTCTTCCCTTGTGAAACTTCCCTCCAAGCTAATGCTCCATACCCACCAAAGCACTTGGATTTGTGGGAATGGGGCTTGAGCATCCATGGGAGTGACTGATGGCAGGTAAGGAGCACACATCACCATCTGCTGTGGGCTGTAAGCAGGAGCTGTCCCTCGCTGCTGCTGCTCACAACACAATGCCGGTTGTAGAAGTTGTCATGCTGCAGAGAGGGAGTAGCACCTGCTGGGTTAGAGATACGGTGCTAATGAGTCAGGAACAAGACTTTTTTCTATTGTAAATTTGCCTTGCAACACAAATGAAGTACCAGTGCAGCCTCATGCTGCCTGTTTTGTCGGCACTTCTTTCTTTTTTTGGATGCATTTTCTTTCCATTTCTTCTTTAAACTGTGATCACTCTGCTGACCATGCTAACTGTGGCTGTATCACTTCTGGACTTGTAAAAGTAGATTTTGACTGCCCAGCAACTGTCCTGTCCTATCATACCCAGCTATTTTAACACCTAGAAGCAGGATTCCTTGCTTTACGTTCCTTTTTTTTCCTATGATATGAACTATTTTTTCTTCCTTCCTGCCTGCCTGTGATGGCATACCTGAGTAAATGAGCTGCTTGGAATTCTGAAGTCAAACAGCTGAAATATGGTGACTTTGTGTTTTCTCTTTTTAACCTTGGATGAATCACTGAGCATCATTGCAGGATGTTCTTGGCTAACTCATCTTTACTTCCTTCAGGTCTGCAAGTGACTCTTGCCCTTACATTTGACAGATGGGATTAGTGCTAAACATAAAATGGATCAAATTGCTCAAAAAGATCAAATCCTTCATGTGGTGAAAGGAAYTATATTGCATTCTGGCTTCACAGATGGAAAGGAAGAAAAGCAGGAGAAATTCTCACACTTGCAGAAGTGTGGTTGTGTAATCCCAGAGGTGATTGAATGTGCCAAGGAATGGGGCTGGCTCTGAGACTTCATTATGATGATTAATTTTCAATTTGTGGAGCTAAGCATGGTCTCATTCTCACCAAGTAACTGCTTCACAGGAAGAGTCCTTTCTGCAAAGGAGGAGACTGTCAGTGCCTGAGAAAGCTCAGCTCAAACACACAGAGCCCCTGTCTGTATCTCACTTGTCACCAGAGGTTGCCACCCTTTGGACACCCAGGAGATGTGTTAGGGATTGCAGGCAAGCTCTCAGTTTCCTTATTCTCACACTTTGGGGTTTTGTTGTGGCTTTTTAAAATTAGAGGATGCAGAAGTCACACATAAAAAACCCTCAGAGTAACTGGCCATATGTTTTAAAATGCAACTGAAAATGCTACTGGTAGGTGTTTGGTGAGCTGCAGCTAAAGGGCAGCAAGTGAGCTTTGGTACTTCCTTAACCTGCTTTTCCCCCCTTTCTGTTTTAGATTAATTCTTAATGGGAGACTGAGGCATGAGTTGCACTGAGAGCTGGTGAGAAGCACTGGTGAGCAGTTGTCAGAAATGGAGGCCAGGATTTCAAGTATCTGGGTTTGCTCAGTTATTTCAGAAGGGTAAGGCAGTGTTTTGTCTGAGGGAAAGCCAGACATTTGTAATAAGTGCTGCCTTCCTGGGATACTTCAGCATTCAGCCAGTGCTGGTGCATTTTTATTTATTCATCAGGCCAAAAGGCTTTCTGGAAGTACAGGACACAGTGGGATTCATGGAGTGAGTGTGTAATCCGTGTGTGTGATGGGGTAGAGCTTTCCAAACATATGACTATGTAATTTAACTTTTGTATTTAAGAAATTTCCCAACAGTCTAATTTCTATATAGTTGGGGATGATAAACCCTGCAGGTTAAGTCTCCTAAAGTGGATTCTGGAATGGAACTTAATTTTAAGTCTTGTGTGAATGGCAGTAACCTAAGTCAGCAGATTTCAGCCTTTAGACTCCTTTTTTCTTTCCTTTTTCCCCCCTCACATTTTCCTCTGTTTATTTCAGCAGAGCTTATGCCTTGCAATAAAGATTAAGAAGGAGCAGAAACAGATTAGGAAGGAAGCATAGAAGAGAATCAAAAGGGAGCAAAATATCATCTTGTGCCAGCATGAAGCAGTTCAGTCACACTGCACTTTTTGTGAAATTTAGCTGATGTGAGAACTCCTCTCGTTCTGCCCCATCACTTTCTATGCCTATCTCAGGGTTGCACGAGGGCTGCCAAGGAGCAGATTTGCCATGTCTGCAGTCCCCAAGAACTGCTGCTGGAGTGTGCCAGAAGCAGGAATATTGCCTCACACAGAGTAGGTAATCACAGTGAGCCTGGTCCACAGTGCTGCTTGCTGCAAGCTYCAGTTTCTGTGCATTCATCCTAATTTCTAGTAGTTTGTACCATATTAAAAACCTGCCTAAGCTGCATATCTGGAAAAGGCTGCCAGAAGGAAGCTGTATTAGCCATCACAGAAGTTCTTTAGCTAATTACCTTTATGCTAATATTGATTAGAAGGCATGACAGTCATCCATATTTTCTAAATGCCTGTTAATAAAACCTTTATAGAAAGTAATCCCCCTGTAGGAATTTTCCCACAAAAGGGGTCTTAGACTACACCCTTTAGAATTTTCATTGGTTCAGTTTCCTTTGCGGCATCATGCTACACACAAGCTTCTCTGACCAAAAAGAAACTCAGAAATTCTGTTCAACTTGAGTCCTTCTGAAAGCTACCCCTGGTTTTACCATGTGTGACATTTAAATTGTGGCAAGTTTCATTTCTTTAATGATTGCATTCTGTAAGCATTTTATTCAGTAAAAACAAGATGCTTGTTGAAACTTCTGCAGCATATTAGAATTGGAGTATTTTGAGCATGTTTCACTGAAAACAGCTGAACGAGTTCTCTAGGGGTCTGAGCTGGTTTGCTTTGGGAAATCATTGTGCATTTTAAGTATTGTGGTGTTCTTGTATTTGGGGGTTTTTTAAAAGGAACTTCATTGATTTCAAACAAAGCAGTCTTGACACTGTGAAAAGACAAAATCCTTAGTCTGCACTGAAATGTGATAAGACTGTGGTTCTTAGGGGGGGAGGGAAACAGCAAAACCTATTTGAAGGGCCTGGATTGATTAAAAATCTGAGATTTCTCCTCTTCATTAATATATAGAATATGTTAAAACACTATCACTCATGTACACACTAAACTATGCAAGAATGGGTTTCCCCCATTTTTGCAACACTATATACTATGCAAAAGCCAGAATAAATTTTGTTTTTGAAACACTTCCACCCAGTAAAACAGTGGCATGATCACATGTAATTTGTGATTGATAACCTGGGATGCAAAATAACCAACTACACTTGGCAATTAAGGTAAGAGTTTTCAAGGTAAGTGAGAGTGAGTGAGAAACTGTCCAGGAGCATGGAAATGCTCTGTGGGATTGCTTGTGTGACTGGGCTCAGCTGTGCTGCACTCACAAGTCAGGCTGTATTTATGTGGCTTAGCTGATGAGCTGCCCTACTGCTGCTGAGAAGAAAAAAAAATTAAAAAAAAAATTAAAATGCTTGATGACGTTTCCAGATTTTGAGTCAGAGTGTCTCCTGATGAAAAGTGTTAATGTTGTTTTTGCAGGTTGCTTGTCTGTTTTCACATCTCTAAGGTTTTAGTGAGTCTGCACTAGAATCTGTCCCTCAGGGTGTTAAGGATTTTTAGCACTCACTGTGTGTATTTTGATAGAACCTGTAGATTGCCATAATGTTTGATGTAAAAAGRCTGAACAAGGCTGTGAGCTGTGTCATCACAGTTGCATGCTGTGGTAACATGGYAAAGGCTTCATGTATGAAATGTGGAGTAATATAATCTTATAGAGGATTCCACTGTTTAATAGCCCTTTKAAAAGAATGGAGTGTTATTTAAAAAGTCTGAAACATGTGACTTGAAAGCTAAGTAAATAAGAAAAATTGCCTCTTGGCACTCTAATAAATAAACCAGTAAGGCCATTAAAGCCACATGACTCAYAGAGCCACAATGAATTTACTTGAAACTTAGGAAAACAGCAATTTTTTTTTCCCAGGACCACTGATTCAGTCTCTCACAGGCCTCCCTGGCTAAAAGGCTGAATGTCAAAGGGGAAAAAATCCCTCACAATATTCTAAGCAATATTTGATTCTGGTGCAGGGGCCATCCTGAATCTTGGTGTGTGCTCATGAGCAAACTGTTATGGTGGGGAAAGGCACAGGGAAGCAGTGAGAAAGGTGATACAAAATGGGAAAGTTAGTGTGAGGTTATCAGCAGGAAAACCCTCACACGATGCTTAACTGCTCTGAAAAGACATTTAGAGCATCTGTGAATGTAGAGCTGATGCAGAAAGTGCTCCTGAGCAGCATCTATCAAGGGTCTAAAACTATTGCAGATGGCTTTGATTTTTCAGAAGGCTGTGTGGCCAAACTGTGTGTGGAGTAAGTATTTCAGATGGCACTGGGTCATTGATCTGCTCACACTGGAATGGGAATGCTGCACACGTGCAAAACGGGGGCGCTGGAAGCTTTCCTTCCAGAGCCTGCTGCTCCCAGAGGTGCCTCCGGAGTCAGGAGGGGGCAGCTCGGCGTGGCTGCGTGGGGAGGTGCTGCAGAGCCTGCAGCTGCTGAGCAGGAATACAGATTAGCAGAGCTGACAGAGTCTGKGGAAATGTCAAGTCAATCTCCATCAGGATTTCAAGCACAAGGCAAATAGGTGCAGACAGACATTGAATGTGCTCCAGACACTGGCCCCTCTCTCAGCTGTTACAAAACAGAACATTTAAAACTTGCTCTTTCTCAGCCTGAGGGGAAACCCATGGGAAAAGATACCTTCARATACATTCTGGCAGAATTTAGATTAAATAGGGACACATTCTGATTCCCCAAATTTAATTAAAAACAACAAAACAATAAGCAAGAGAGAGTTTTATGAAACATATTAAAAATACATCATCCCTATGTTTTATAAATGCAATCCCTTATTTGCAAGCCCACAGAGTATTCTAGCTTCTATTTGTTACAATACTAYTTATTTTTCTTATAATTGCTAAGGTTTTATGAATTAATTCCTATTTTTCTCACAGTTTAATTATTCCTAGAGAACTCTCTGGAAAGCTGTGAAAAAGGTAGTGGGTGCACATCTCAACTTTTTGACATTTCTGCTTAGAAATAGTGGCAAGACTCTTTTTTTCTTAAAACCTAACATCCAGCTGTCTTCCTGGGAATCACAAATTGCATGTTGGTGTTTCAAAGGGTAAATAAGCCTCCAAGAAAAACTGAAAAAAAACCCCTCCTGTGGCTGGCCCCAAGAAGCCTGCTGTTTTCCAGGAATGCTGGATGAGTGTGTGATCTACAGCTCCCTGCTTCCTTGCAGTTGTGCTTTCCCCCACCTTATGCAACAGCATCACATGACTGGAGCTCTGACTGGAGCTGATCTAAGGTCACACTCCTGGAAAGCAGCACTTGAGAACACTTCCAGGAGAACACAGTGGGAGTTTGTTCCTGTGGGCACCCAGGGAAGCAAGTTCTGTGCATGCTGAGRCCTGACCAAAGGCAGGGAAAATTCAGGATGTGGTAATGCCTGGTTTTTAAGGGTAATGTTGGTACAAACTTGCAGTCTACCCTTTTTATCCAACCAGCTGGTGACTCTTGGTTTTATTCTGGTGTTACAGTTTTTGTCCCATCAGTGCYTAATAAGTGCATGGTAGAAAAACCTTGCCAAATTTAGAAAGCAGCTAAACAGTGCCAAGCCTTTATTTAATAAGAAATAATTTCTTACCAAAATTCTAGTCTTATACAAGCTGCCTTTCCAAAGCTGTTTTGTTAGGGGAAACTGCTTACCTTTCAGTTGCACTGCTGTGTTGGGTGTTCCCCAGGTAGTTTACCACTGTAGGTATGGTGAGATAGAAAAATGCTTCCATACCTCTTTCAGTCTCCTGGTGTCATTGGATGTCAGGCCATTCCTTTATATTCATATTGAGACTTAGATGTAAATTATATTTTATGTATAAATTTTATTTTGTTCCATTGCAGTGATCAGTGAACTTTCAGGAGTGCAGGATTAGGGCATTCAAGGCYCTCCATYRTGGGGCCAAATTCCAGCAGGCCCCRGTGTCAMSGGGGTTCACTCTGGGCTTTGGAGCCCCCAGGGAACACCTTGAGGGCAGCTGGGGGTGTGACCCCCAGATTTGTCCATTCAGGTGAYCCTCTGGTGCTCAGCACTTGTGTGTCCAGCTCTGGGGAAGAGGACGGGGAAGCCCAAAAATGCCAGCCTTGTTGGAGGACTCTGACACCCTTATGTGCTACAGTGCCTTGCATAAACTGGTGGGATGTCTGTACCCCACTCTGAACTTAAATAAGTCTTTGGTGTGTCAGCTCTGGATTCTTTTCTTTCAGCTCTCCCTCATCCCAGCAGTCCCTGTGCCCACACCAGAATCCTATTTACGTAGCCACAGACACATTCATTAATCTGGGCACTTGAAGTTTACAAGACTTGCTTTTCTGCTCTAGAAAATAAATCCTGTCCTGAATCTYATTTGATAGGCTTTAGTTGGGTATTTTTTCCCCTCAAGCTTAAATTGGTTCCTGTGGAGTGCCTGCTGAGAGGSAAACCAGGCTTCCAAGCAGCACTGCTGTAGGACTTGTTTGAAGCRAGAGCATTTAAACCTCATGAAAGGCAGACTAGATACTTGTGATGAATCAGTCCCAGCTCCCCATTAAAGTCTGTCTGGAAGGACTTTCTTTGTGTGCCTGCCATCACGGTCCTCAGCAGTTCGTTTGCTGAGGAGATGCTGCTTGAGGCCAAGCCAAATGTACTCCTGCTCTCCACAGGGCTGTCTCAGSACCAGTCTGTGGCTATGGCAGATTGAATGCACATGGAAAAGTGCATTGCTGCCCCACAGACTTGGCTGCCTYCAGCATCCCAACTCTGCCACCCACACAATTCTCCGTGACCAATATTGCTGGTAGTACTTTCATCCTCCTGTGGATTGCTGAGGGCCCATGTGCCATGTYCTAGGAATTCCAGAAAAATGGCCAGCAGCGGTGCTGCCTCCAAATTTATGTATTAGCTCAGGGTAAGACCACCCATCCAAGCAGACTGTAAAGCTTCCAGTTTCATCTCCAGCACTGATTGATGAATTAATTTCCATATGTGCCACTGCCTCTGTCCTAGCAGTCTCAATTCCTGGTAACTCCAGGAAACTCAGGATCCAGTGCAAGTAGTTCTTAGAAGTTTTTTGTGGTCCAGACCACAACCTTCTTTTCACTGCATTAGATATAAGTAGCTTTTCTTCTGAGTCTTTGCTGGTGTGCCCAGGGGCTCTCCTGACCCCTGAGGGTAAAACCTCTTTAGTCAGAGGTGTCTCTGGAGAAAAGGGCCGTGTGTGCCAGAGGGATGCCACCTGTCCATGGACAGACTGCCAGGCCTTGGACCAGGTCAGGTTCCAACAGCTTTGTCTGCTCCCTTTGGAAGTTGTGGCTGGAGCTGGTGTCAGGACAGTGTGGCTGGGCAAACAAGTGTAAGCACAGAGGTTGGCTGGGAACAAAAGTGACCAGCTCTCACATTAGCAGCCTGTTAGTGTCATGGAGAGGGAGAGGCACAGGAAAGACTTGCAGCTGAGGACAGTGCAGGGAAAGGCGGGAGGGAAAGCTGTGCAATTCTGTTGTTYAATCACTTTCCACCTTGTGTCAGCATTTTCAGCAGCTGCCAGAGAAGCAATGAACAGCATTCTGTGTGAAGTTATATATGCCCAGCACAGGGATCTTGGACTTGTATGGCACTGGGACATTCACCCTCTCTGCTTTCCCAATTCTCCTGCCTGACTTCATATCCAGTGATTGATGTGTTCAGAGCCCATGGCAATGCATGGGGAAAGCTTTCCTTCTCCACTCAGTCTGTGCATCCAAATCGTGGAAATTTTAACTGCAAGGAGCCCCTTGCTCAGARGGATACACATTTATGGTGGTGAATGGGAGTATGTTTTTATGTGACCCTTTCATGGATTGTTATGTGTTTAATTTAATTGGTATTGTTTCATGATAGCCTGTATTGACAGAGTATAATAAATTTCAGTGACAGTGGTTTCTCTCTGTGATTGTCCCATAGGTACCCTTAGGTACTGGACAGATAATGTGGACACTTACCTCCCCCAGGCTTGGCAGACTGCTCCTCCCTGAAATAATTAGCAAAACATGTTTCTAATCCCACCTCCAGGAAATTGTTAGTTCTTGTTTTCCCTTTCTGAAAGAAAGAAAAAAGAAGTATACATTTCATGATTATGTAATTATCTCTGCCTGTGTGAAATCAACCTGCAGTTTAAAAAAGAAAAAGAACCTTCTCCCTTTTGAAGAATATGGCAAGACTGGCTTATCAACACAGCAAAATACATCTCTTGCCTTTAATCATGCAAATGTGCWTGTGTTTCAATGGAGATGCTTATACATGGGTGTATATATGTACCTTCAAACAAAAAAACCCCCACAGAAATAGCACAGCGAGTAACCACATGAGATAGAGGTAAGAGCTGTGGCCTTCCTTGCTGCCACATTAGTGATGCTACAATCTACCAGCCTGGAAACCTTTATGACTTGATTTATATACATACACACTTACATTCATTTCTTATTTACATTCTTGATACCAACTTATGCCAACTTTGCTTTGTGGATATGGGCAGAGTAGGAGAAAATTGAAATATTTTGATTGACTCTAGCATTTTCAGTGAAGAACAAAGGGGAGTTTGAGAGAAAGGGATCAAGGATGCAAAGTTCTTGGTACAGRCTGAGATGTGTTGTGATAAATGTGTGACATATGCTGTCATTCTGAGCTGGCTAAGGCAGCATTACATAGAAACAAAAAAATATTACATATCAGGGAGCTACAGTGAAAGGGCAGTTGTGTCAAAATTAACACCACATTTTGAAAAGGTTTTGTTGGAAGGCAAGTCACTGCATTAGGTGACAAGCAAAGCCAGCTCTGATTTTGTGCAGAATGCATTCTCTCTTCCCTGTATCTGTTTTCAGATATGTATTTCCTGGCACTTGGGTTTGATGAGACAAATTGTTAGCATTAGAAAGAGTTATTTGCTAATTTTCTCACTCAAATTGTCCCAAGACTGTGTTGTGGTAAAGCAGGGGTGTGTCCCAGAGAAGTGAGCACACTCCTCAGTGTAACTGACTGGTAAATTTGCCAGAACCAACTTCTAAATGTACCTTGTAAATCCTAGACCTCCTTAAACTAAGCTTGTTCTTTCTGATTCCCACAGGGCTGCCACTGAAAGGACAGAATAATGGAGCAAAGAAAAGGGGGGAAGGGGTGTTTTAGGAAAATAACATGATTAAGATGTTATTCTTTCTTCAAATATACCCAGAACAAAGAGTTAAAAATTGCTCAGAAGGCTTTTTTATAATCTAAGGACCTGAGCACAATTTTAATTTTATCCTTTACCAATACATTTGATCTAGCCACAGAAGTATGTAGGTCATTTGCAGCCAGCATTTTCAAGGCAAAAGARCCCAAACCATCAAAAGCGATGGAAGCGTTCCATGGTGTTTTTCTGTTGAGCTCTGAGCTGATGCTTTAGCTGTCTTTAGAYATGTACTTAGCAAACTTTAACCTAAGTTAATTTAATTGATACTTCGGGCTGCAATGTTTTTTTGTCAGATATTGGAGAGCTTTTTTACTTCTCATGATATCTGAACTGAGCTCTGAGTAAAGCTGTCGGTGTGGTCACTGGTAATCTGACCTCCTTTCACATGACATGACCACAAACTGAACTCTGCACTGAAGATTTTACTTCTTTGTTTCATCTGTGATCTGAAGTGATACCAAGTTTCCGCTGTTTCTGGAAAAACTCAAATCCAAGCTAAACTCCAACGTGCTCTGTGGTTTTGATCTAAGTCAGAACATGCAGTTTGCAAATCTCAGGCTGCTCTGCTAGGAAAACCTTGACAAGCATCTGCTTCATTTTACTTACCAAAATCCTAGATTATTTTAGTYACTGCCCAAGCTTTTGGCACACCAGGGGAGTCAAGTCAGGCTTATCCTGTTTCTGTACTCTTTCAGCAGCTTGGCAGAGAGAGAAGCTTGTACTGAATTGGTCATCCTCTCTATGGCCATGCCACAACAGCAGTGATTTGTTGTTTTTTGGGATGTCCCATCCTATCGAAGCACACAGCAGGAGGCTGAAGAGGGCTGAGATACCCCCACGTGAAAGCAGCAGACCACAGAAACCCTTTCAAACCACACAGATGCCACAGCCTCTGCCCTCCAATAACTGCAGACAGCAATAACCATGTCTCTGCTGAGCAGCAAGGGTTTCCTCCACTCCCTGTGGCACTGCCAGGCTGAGGCAGGGTGGGAGGCCTGGCAGGACCTGGCCATGGCACATACAGAAAACCTGGGGGTTTTGTGCCAGAGAAGAATGCAGCAGCAGTGTTCAGAGACACAGGGGAATTCAGGGGAGCAAAGGGGCATGAGCAAAGACATCAGCTTCTCAGGCTCCTGGGCTTTGCAGGGTAGCATGGAATGTGCCCTTAGGCAGTGACAGTGACATCCTGTGGCTCMGCAGGACTGTGCTGAGTGCCTCAGGAGATGTTGGGAAGCAGCAATGTCCTTTCTCATCCAGGTTTGCTAACACTGCAGCGATGGGGTTCCTTGGTGGCTTGATTTGGCATTTGGGTAGAGCTTTTTGTTTTAACAGACGAGGAAGGGATCTTCTCATGGGATTAGGAGTGAAGCAGGCTGAAGGGAGGAGAGTTGGACAGGAATGTTTCCTTTACAGGAAGGGAGGACAGAGAAGAAAGATGAGAGTTGGGGAAGACAGCTAGGAAGAGCTCTGGGAAAAACAGKGTTGCCTCTAATCTATAGATCTCAGTAGAGTTGTAAACAAAATAATTCAAACCACTTGCTATTAAACAGGGAWATTTAAATCCTTTTAAAGACAACAGCCTTTGGAGTTAGAAAAAAATAAAATTAAAGAAAAAGGTGTCATAATAACATACCTTATGATTTTATGCTATTTTATAATACTTGTGCTTCCTGTCACTATTTTATTGCAGATTGAACAGGAATTAGTTAGAAATACTCCTATCAGAAGAGTTCAATATATAATTCTGGTTCTTTCAAGACACTGAAACATCCATAGGCCACTTTGTCCCACTACTTTAAATTGTGGTTATAAAATCCCTGTACTGTGTGAGCAGAGTGCAGCCTCTTTTGACACTGAAACTCTTGCAGGCTCAGTGAGAGGCTGCACAGTTGTGAATGGCAGCAGGGAAAGGAGCAGAAGGAGCAGTTACCAGTTTTCTGCTTGCTAAAATCCTAAACTGGCTGAGAATCTTCAGTGCAGTTGCTCCTGTTTCTCAGGATGGATTGCCCATTTAATCYCACTGTTGCACATCTCTGCAGTAAAGCACATCACACAACTGCAGTCTGAAACATGTGAATTTACAGACCCCCAATCCCAGCAGGAGCCTTCCCAAAGGGCTTCCTGGTGAAATGCTAACCACTGGGTGGTCACTGTCATTTCTGCCATATGAAAAAATGTAGWGATGTGCTGATTAGCCTCTTCTGTTTGGGTGTTAGTTGGTTTTTATTTTATTGATGTCCCTGGGGAAAATCCAATGTGTTTTTTTCTCAGACTGCTTTGGATCTAAAACAAATATTGCCACAGATTATTAAATTATCTGGGCACATCTGCTGGCTCCATCTGTTAAGAAAAAGTGCAGCTTCCTGCTTTTATTCTTTGTAAGTGCCATCATGTGGTTCACTCTGMAAATTTTCTGTCTGGAAGAGTCCTTGTGTTACAAAGCTGACCCCACTCTGATGTCCTTACTGGATAGATTGATTTTTTTCCCTATGTTTTTCCAGTAGTTTTCACAGGAATCAGTGGGAATTTAGTATCCAAATTCCACAGAAATTCAGTGGAAAACCCAGATTGTGCAACTAAATTCATGTGGGGCAGTGGAGAGACAGAGGTGCAACTCGGAGGTCTGAGGGAAGAACCTGAGTATTTGTGGGTACTTTGAGCCATTTGAACCCTTTCAGTCCTTTCCATCTGTTTTGTTAAATAGTGGATTTCCTCACTATTGTGAGGCAGAGATGGAATATTATACCACAAATCAAATTACTGAAGTGCAATGGAAAAACCAGCACTGCCACTCATCTATACCTCTCACTAGAACTATAAAAAAGATAATTAGGGCCACCTTGCTATTAAATGAAAAATTAAAAAAAAATTAATAATGGCAACAGCTCATGGAGATAAAAAGTAAAAAGAAGTGTAATGATAAAATAGTTTTGCTTAGAGATACTTTACCAGGGTTTTCTTGATTTGGAGATCTGTAGAAGAAAACTCCCCCATGACAATTTCCAATTTCTTTTCTCAAGTAATCATTATCAGAGCATTCAAGGAGCTCTGTCTTCCCTACATACTGTGAATCTCACAGTATAAACTGTTGTCTGAATGAACCTGTCATACTGTTTTATATCAATATATCACTCACATCTGTGAGTCTGCCAGTACCTGACAGAGCCATTAAATACTAATTTTGCTCAGGTTCTTTCATTGTTCTCCCTGTCTCTTGTTTCCCACTTAGCTTGAATGAGAACACTTCACCTGAACTGTSCCATTCATCCACTTTCAGGTTGCTGTCCCTGCAATATTGCATGTGAGTCAGAGAACACATACTGGGACAAACCTGAGCAGAAAACACGTGCAGTGATGAGTAACATCCAGAGAGTACCAAAAGATAGATAATGTAAAATAAGGTAAGCAAATATAATTATTGCAGTCTCACAGTKGCATCTGCTTTCAACTTAAGCACTTATTAAGTAAATACAAGCAGTAAGTATATAAAATCACAAGTGAGATAATAAATATAGTTATAAGAGCTAAGAACATAAGAACATCTACATTTCCATGCTTCTAGAAAACTAGTCTGCACTTCTTACACTGTATCAATTTTATRAGGTATCTTGTAACTCAAACAGGAACTCTACATAATTGTGTATTCAAATATGTCAGTAAAAATATGCAAGAATTAAATCCTCTAGGATTATCTAAATTAAATTTTTTAGTCTCTTATAACATTTCTGTTTAACCTTATTATTCTTGTTAAAAAAACCACAGAAAGTTCCCATAGAGAGTCAGTTGTAGAAAAACTCCMCAGCATTGCAGAGATTACCACAGATAATAATAACCATCCTATACAATCTTTCATCTTCATCCAGATCTCCATTTAGAGATTGAATGCTTGGAGAARTTTTAGACAGCTATGCAAAAAATCTGCAGTTTCTGGGTCATGGTTTCTCCTTTTTTCCTCTCATGGTTCAATTTAAATAATTTATTTTCTAGTTTTCTCTTGCCTCTTAAAACTTTTGTTCATTAAAATCGTCCAGCTAATTTGTTATGAAAGCAATGATCTTCTTCCAGAAGATTCCTCACTAAACAAATAAACAAAGCCTGTTTTCTTCTTGAGGAACAGTTTTCTGTGTGTTGTTCAAAAACTAAGTGATATCACTCAGGGGAAGGAAAGAAGAAGAAAGTTATAAAATGCAGATATCTCTGAACATCATGTGAAAATAGGGTGCTGAAATTCTAATARAAGACAGGAACTGGGATCTAGGACAAAATTTTGTTGGACACTACTGCATGACCAGGACAAAACYCTGATAAAATAATTAGAGGTTGGCCTGTCAGTGCAGTTCAGAATGAATGTGCAGAAAGCAGATTATCTTCTCACATGCAGGAGATAGAGAACCCAAAACTGTCCAGCTGAAGACATTTGAGAAGAACACAACACAGAACACATCCCATGTCATGTTTGTCACAGCATATACAAACCAGAACAGTGGGCACCCTCTGTAGGAAGCACRTGGTGGTTTGGAAGTGCTAGAAGTGAGACCAGTGCATTGGCAGACATGTGACAAGAGCACTTTYAGTTTAGGAAGGGTGACAGGATCCCAAGTCAGCCAAGATTTTGAGATCTGTCTGCACCCTTGTTCAAAGCAAACAGTCAAAACCAAAAAAAATCAGATTTGTTTGTATAATATCTGGAACAAGCTCATACATTGAACAGAGGAAACTCAAAAGAAGGAGATAAAAATAAAAGGATCTGAACACAGCCTTTTGCCAGCCCTCTTTGACTTTGAAAGAGAGCATGTGTGCCCTTTCCCTGCTCTCAGTTAAGAAACTTTCTATTGCAGGGAATTTTACAGAGTTGCCCTGTGTAGAAAGCTTCCTGATATCTGCACTGAGGCCTTGCCATGGCTCAGAGTCCTGCTTTTGCCCCGTGCTGCTGCCTTGTCCCAGCTGTGGGCTCACTCTCTGCTCTGACTCTTCCCTGTGGTGCTCAGCACGCTGCACACAGCTCCACACCTCCAGAGGGACCAGGACTCCTGGAGCCAGGGCACCTGCAGGGTCCATGGGCATGAGCTCAGAGCAGCATGGAACTGTTATTCCAGCAGAAAATGGAGAGTTTCTCGATTYTAAACTGAACAGAGGTTTGCAACCACAAGTGATGGTGGTGATGTTGGTGATGCCGGGAACAATGAAATTAAGAGGACATGAAGAATCAGAAAGTCACCAAATCCAGAGGGGTTGGAGCACTGGAACAGAAGGGCTGGGGGCTCTAAGTGACCTTTGGCCATCTGACAAAAAAAACTTGTGAAAAGATTGCTTTTTAGCCCCAGCTGTGGAAATTTCRAGTTGAATACAAGGATGTGAGATAYYCGATAGCTGAAGYTCTTCCTTCTGTGTGGCAAAAATGTACTGATTTGAGGAGTGAGAAACTACATGTCTCAAGTTTATTCAAAAAATATAAACCTGTCTAGACTCCAGACTGCAATTTCAGGAACCCCTGTGAAGGACAAAACACAGTAAAATGGATTGAATTTATTAGAGTAGTCATAGTCATTAGACTACAATATTAGTCCTTAGCAGTCCTAGATGGATTTTTTGCCAACAACAGTATTGATTCTGAGAAAAATGTGATTAAGTTGCCATTTAAGGGTCATTTAAGGATTGGGATATATAATAGATGGCTTACAYTGGCCCTAAATAAACAGCAAACGTCAAGGAAATTATTAAGGCTTTTGCTTGTGCCAAAGATTATAAAAAATCTCTAAGGAGACCATGTCAGTACAGTTCCTTGGAATAAGTGCAGATAAGCTTAGGCTGGGGAGGGGGAGGGAAAAAAGAGGTATTTGGCTTAATCTCAGACAGTAAGAATATATTTTCAAGACCTTCTTTAATCAAATCCACTTTTGCTATATGCAGTGTATTTAAATGAGTGTCTGGCAGATGGCAGCAGTTTAGTGAACAACTTCACAGTTTTCTTTGYAGCACAGGGTAAATGCTAAGCATTTTTATCTTCCATCTAGCAGGTTGGTAAGAAAAAGGTGTTCAAATAATTKCTTATCAAAATATAAAAAAGCAACAAAGCAATGCGAATATTTTGGTCTGCACTGAGTCACAGAACTGCTAAAATATTCTGCACAATCCCCAGGGRGTGCAGCAGCAGGAGACAGAGGAAAACACAAGAGCTGAGGTCCAGGAGCTTCTGTTTGATGCAAGTTGTGTCTGTGGGAGCCTGGTGGGAAGCAGGCGTGCTTTGTGTCAGGGTGTGAGGGTGCCACCACYCGTGGGCCCCTCCCAAGGGTCCCTGGGGCTGGGACACAGCAGGGGCTGTTTGGAGTGAAGCCAAAGGCACAGGGAGCTGGGGCTCATCTGTGTGCCAGCAGTGCTGTGGAGATGCACCCAGGAGTGCTCTGTGCTGTAGGGTTGTGTGAGAGCATTTGGGCTGTGTGCTGTGGTARCTGTGACAGGTTGGTAACCCACATATCAGTGTGATGTTTGGCAAGAACCACATCAGCTGGGTGGGATCTGGGYCTCTGGGATGGCACTGGAAAGGTGCAGGTGGAGGCTCTCTGGTAAGGAGGTGCAGGGTAAGTGCATGTTTCACCTGTGCAGGGGGCTGAGAGCTCGGTGGTGATGAACAGGGCAGGGAGTGCAAGGGCAATGAGGACAGAAAGCAAGGTTCTGGCAAACTTCGTGAATGCACGTTCTTCCACTATTAATTTATAGTTACCTACAAAGAGTGCTGTCTCTGCATCCAAATTTCTTCACTTCTTTTGGAGCTTTCACACTCCTCTGTCCTTGCCTGAGCTCTCCTTGTCCCAGATGATAATATTCCCTTCCTCCCTCATCTTCCAAACTCCCTCCACCTCTCCAGGCACTGGTCTTTTCCTCAAAGCCTTCAGCCTTGCACCATGGTAGTGACTTCTAGTTCAAGGGTGACTCTTTAATGCTACTAACCTCTTTTAAATAGGGCGGACAAGAAGGATTTAGCATTTAGACCAATTTTCTTATTTTCTTTCTGGGAATAAAAATCGTATGATCACCCACAGTGCAAAGTCAAACAGTTTAATGATTTCTCTGGCTGAATAACCTTGGATCATTTTTTARTATGACCGGTTGATGCATTGCACATCCCTCTGTCCAAATGGAAAACAACATAGTCAGAGGCCAGATTTGCAGCTGATTTAAATTGGCATGGTTTTATTTTATTCAACGGAGTTTTGAACAGAATCTAGCTATGCACCTCGCTCTCCATCCTGCTTCCTGCTATCAAAATATTATTCTCAAAAAAAAAAGAGAAATAATTTTATATTTTCCAGTAAAGAGACCAAATTAGATTAATGTGAGACCATGTCACTTTTAATTCTGTCATTTTTTATTGCTAGAATTAAAATGTCATTAAATAGAATATTAAATTTTAATAATAGTAGAAATATTATTTCATCATATTTAAAACACATTTRATTAATTAATGCAAAACACATCAGGAAATTAGGTTCTCAAAAATTTTTAACAAGATCTCTGCAACTGGGCAAACAAAGGACTATTATTTTATCATCTTGATATAAATTCTACACTCATACTAATTTGCTTAGTGAAGAAGTGTTGCATGGGGGTTGTAGGAGACTGCCTGCTGGATCATCTGCACCCAAAATACTGTGCAGTTTCCTTCTCCTTCTCAGGGAGGTGCTGGCGCCTCAGAGAAGCATCAGACAGAATAAGGTCATTATATTTTGTCAGGAGGAAGTTCTGTCCCTTTCAAATGCTCAGCAACCCTTATTTTTGGGTSAGTGGCTGGGTGAGGAGTGGGACCACTAGGGCTGAAAGATGGATTCCAAACTGCAGTGAAGGAAAATGAGAACCCTTGGAACCATCACCCCTCTTGTTTTTACAAAGTATTACCTCCTATATTTGGGTCTTCCATGAAAATATGAGCCCTAGCAGCCATGCATGCAGAAAGAGGAGGAGAATAAAAAACTGATTTACTGACTGCAGCTTGATTTTTGTTGGGGTTGGGTTTTTTTTTTTTCCTTTCCCTGCAGAACAGCCCGCAGAAAATGAAAACAGTGTTTATGTGTTCAGCTGCAAAAAAATGACCATTATTTGCCATGAGAAGGTCAACGTGTCCTGGAGAGAAACTATTCCAGCAASGATTGTCTGCTGTCCTTCTTTCCCAGCACCATGGGAAAGCTGTCATTAACAGTCTGGCTTTGTTCCCTCCCAGGCACAGGACCAGAGTGGAGACCCTCACATCCACCTCTGCTAACAGCAGCCTCTCAGAGGACATCACACAGCTGAAGTGCCCCTTCCAACCACGCCTGCTTAGGAAAAAAGGCACAGTAAAGACACRTGGATTTTCTTGTACATGTCAGTACTTTAAGGGTCATTACATAAGCTGGCACCAATGACTTGGCTTTCTAGTCTCTGAGAATTGTGGTGACCATCTGTAAGATCTGAGTTTTGCAGCTGTATTCAATAAGACAGTGTTGGATTAAATCTTGGAAAAAAGTGCCTAATGCCAAAGTGTCTATCACTGTCAATTTGGCTGTGCTTTAAACTTACAAATATAAATTTCCCTGAACAGTTGGGAAAGAGTAATAAAGTCAGAATGTCTCATTAAGCAATACATGCTTGGGCCTAATGAATGTAGCACTCAGGAGATAAAGGATGAAGCATAATTAATGACATGTGATAACACAGAGATTGTCTGGACCACAGTGACCTGTCTTTCAACTTTAACTCTTAGAAGAAAGAGCTTGCTTTACATAAAAAGGGCAAGTTCATCCAGGGCTTGTGCAGMCCAGCACTGCCAAATAAACCACATCATGACAGTGGTGTCATGCAGATAGCAACTTTCTGTAAGCTGCCCTTCCATAAATTTGTTAGACATGAGAAGGTTTCTAATTKACTTTATGAGGCAGATAGGGGAACTGCAGACAAAATCAAACAAGCAAGAGCCTTCAAATAGTTCAGGCTTAAATCGGTTCTCAAGTCTCTGAGGGGAAAAAAGGCATAGAAGGAAACAAATCTTGAAAGTAGTCTTACTCAATATTGATGAAATTTGAGGCTGTCAAATGTCTACAGGAAGGTGTGAATGAGGCTGATCYTAAATCATTCAATACCAATGAGATTTTGTCAATTGACTTTTTGACCTCATATTTAGATGCAGCAGATTTTGCCTTCTGATGATTAAAGCTAGAACTATCAATTCTAACATGAAAGCATCATCTATTGTACYTCATTGGGGAAAAGAAAGCTGAGTGAATTGTTCTTGCTTACTGGAAACACTTGTGTTGGTAAATATTTGCTGTTGTATCACTTAAGTTGTAAATCTTAGTTACAACAGGAAGGAAATTAATATTGGTAGATGGAAGCATAAAAGCTAATGTAATATTGACTCTTTTATTTCTTTTCAATTGGTATTTAAATCATGTATCATCTTTTTTSAAAGTGCTGCTGCTATTGAAACTTAATTAGCAAGATTAGCCTAAAGTGTAATGGAAAATAAAGTAAACAAATGCAAAGTGATTAATTTTTTCTATTACTTAAGCATCATATTTATGTTATAAAACTGTTAAAAAATACTTCCATTTTGGAAATTTAAACAAAGCAAGCAGGCTAGCATTTAAAAAGAGAAATGCGGACTGCCTTAGGAGGAACTGAAGCTTGCATTAATCTGTGCTTGTGTGTTGTTTAGGTTGCTCTGAAACATTCAGCTTGAGGTGCAGTTTTGGTGTTTTATAGCTTCATTTAGCAGCAAGTTCAAACAAAAATATTTTTAAAACATTTATATGTATGTATGTATGTAGGTAGGTAGGTAGGTAGGTAGGTAGGTAGGTAGGTATTCATGCCTCAAATACACAGCAAGTGCAGATTGTTTCTAACTGAGCCGAAATGAGATTTGTAATGAAGGACAATCAAATGTGCAGAGCAGGCATTCTGACTCTGACTAAAGCAATGAAGAAATGTTTCCCTGTTCTGCAGTTTTCTCATGACAATMCTCAGATCCCTGGAAGTTTGACTCTAACCAGCAGCCCGATAATCCCTGCGAGCCATGCTGTGATTTCCTCTGCCTTGTCTGTGAGATGTGCGTCGGTGTGCAGAGGTTTGCTGGGGCTTTGGTGAGTCCGAGCCGCCTCTCCCGGCCCCTCTTCCCCCTTCAGGCGTGTGTAGCCCAGAGCACCSTTCCAGGCGAAGCCGTGCTGAGCAGCAGAAACAGCCTGTGCGGAGCATCTGTTTGGGAGCCTTCCTGGAGGCACATCCCTGCCGGCTGCTGATGGAAAGCATCTGCAGGAACGCGGAGGGCGTGACTCATGTGACCTCTTGGGGCTCCATTACTGGGAAGCAAATTGCCTGGGTCCTCTCCCTGGCCAGCTGCTTTTACAAAACAACAGGAGAAGCGTGAAGCAGAGCGGCGCTTCTCGAACCCCCGCCCACGAACGAGCGGCTGCTGCCCCGAATGCGTGTCTCTAATTTGCATGGACCCAAACGATGGCCCGCTTATGTCTGTGAACAGGAAACACTGAAAAAGAGGGAACAGCTCTGTTTCTGCRCAGCAGGAAAGCAGGCAGTACAAAGGGGATGTTCACAGTTTTCAAACCAGAGTATCAGATATAGCTGATAGACAAAGGGAGCTTTAATATRGCAAATCTTGTGGAGGAAGCCAGCGTGGCTGTCTGCACTAGAATTTACCCCAACAGCATTATAAATAAGCATTTATGTTTGTTTTCTAAATGAATGAAAACTCTGCTGACTTAAGGTAACATCAGTAGCATTTCACAGTGCCAGCACTSTACCAAGAAACCTGTAAAACCTGGTGTGAGACTTATATAACCATGATTAGCATGTTCATCCCATGCAGGACAAAATGAAGCTCTGACAGCTACTTTCTGTCCCCAGCTCAGGGCCGAGTGTATGGGCATTGCTTTTGCCACATTAATGTTAAGAAAACTACAATTATGTTGCACAGCTGTGTTTCTGCATTAGGAGAGCTGTGTTACAGCTTGTAAAGAAACAACTTGCTGGTGAAGCAGGGACAGATTTTGTTCAGATCTCAGTATTACTAGCAAGGATGCATTGCAAAAAGATTGCATTTTTSTGCAGTTACTCCACAACAGAGGTGTATTTTGTGTGTAGTAATGTATGAATACTTTTCCTCCATTTCTGTTGCAGGAGTTTTCTGAAGCAGCATCAGCACAGATGAGCACAGTACCTATTTCCCCTGACTCTTTCCTCAGGTCCTCCATATTGACACAAAAACACATGTATCAGACTAAGGAAATGTCTGGGGTTTGGAGCCAAGATGGRTATAGCAACTTGGTGACTACCCAAGTCTATTAAAAATTTAGAGTTTAGAAAAGTCTTCTGTATGGCAATAGTTGAGAAAACAGCATTTCCTGTTTCTAATGCAAGGGGATTGTGTGGAAGCTGTTGACAAACATCCTTTTTGTACTGGGRACCCCTGTATCATGTCTGGGGTTTGAACAAAGTCCTTCCACACTTTAGCACAAAGATGTGGCCTGGCCATAAAGCAGGCACATGAGTCATTTACAGTGTCTGGGCTACACAGCCTSACTACAAAGTATGTGATGAGGCTGGGCCCCTATCAGATGGATTAAAGCTGAACATTAGTGCCACTGGGGAGTGACTTCAGAAGGGATAGGCTAGAGGTCAGGCTGGAGGAAGAAAAAAATGCAGGAACCCCAAGGTGGGAGGCAGATAAGGAGAAGTTTCTCTTTTTTTACATCATGCTGGAAAGACACACTGAAAGAAAAGCTGAGAACACAGAGGCTGGAATGTGGCCCAGGCTGAGTCCCACATCCTCAAGGAKTCTAAAACAGACAATATTTGGAGTCTAGACATACCCAGCTGGTTGAGGGAAGTCATTACCCCTTTCCATGTGGTACTTGTGGAGTCACATCATAAGTGTTGTGTCCCGTTTGGGGCATCTCAGGACAGGAGGGATGCTGGCAAGTGCTGGGGATCCAGCAGAGCTCCACCAAGATGGTTTTGCTGGGACCATGTTCACATACAGAGGGGCTGAGGTTTGCTCAGCACAGAGAGCAGAAGGCTGAGAACATCTCTTTGCTTCCTTCATCTCCCTTGGGGGTGAATGTTATAGGGAGGACARAGCCAGACTCTTGTCAGAGATGCAAAGCCAAGGAACAAGACAGAAAATCACAAATTGCAGCCAGGGAAACACTAAACACAGCCTGTGCCATACTCCCAGTGGGTAAGTGGGGAAGSAGCCTTACTACACGTGGTAACCAAGGGGTAAATGTCTCAGCAGGTGGGGTAAGCTTTGCATTGGTCCCAAGGCCAGGGAGGAAGAATGAGGATTAAAGCTCTTAAAGCTTGCCATATTTTTTGGTATACTATCTTATTTTTATGCTTCAACACCAGAAATAAAACACTCTTATCTTCAACTCACAAAGTTCAACACCAGCTGGCTCTGTTTGTAGTTGCATTTCAAATGGGGATTGGGATCAACTCTAGTTTGTCAAAAATTAAGAAAAATACTAATCCAAATTTGTAATAACCAGATTGTCACAGTATTTGTACTGCAGGCTGCTCGTTGCAGTATTTCTATGCTTGCAGTTGAAAAGCCCAAATAGGGCCTTGGCTCTGCTTTGGACACGAGTGCAGATGTCAAAATTGTCTGCAGAAAACATCTGATGTGGCCAAAGAATGTTATCTATAAATGCACACAGTCATTTCACTGGTATTTAGGCTATTGTTTATAAAGAAATAGACTGATAACAGTATGAGAATTTTCATGTTTATAATTTGTTGGCCTTTAGAAAATTGTTTAAGGAAAAAAATGAAGAAGGATGTGTAATAAGCCTGTTCCATTTTATTTCTCAGTCAGATTTCATTTGGGCTGTTTATTAATTTATTTATTTGTCTGTTTGATTTTCCTCTCAGCTGTACTTTCTGGAAAATATTCATGAGATGCATGTTCTTCTGCTTAATTTAGTTCCTTTGTTAACAAAACCAGAAGGTTTTGAAATGGACATGTTCCTATTTGTAAAATAGGGTAGTGTTTATTGCCTTCAGCTATAGTGTCCCATGTTGTGATCTGCAGTCACTTACAGCTTCTCCTCCTGCTCAGTCCCTTATTACTCCCTCACCTCACTCCAGCACCTTTTGCTGGTAAAAAATTAGCAAATGGGACTGAGGCAAATGGGTTTACATGACTTAGGGGTCAGTTTGGAAGGACATTCTTAAGGTTTCAGTGGTTTCCATTGCAGACTAAAATGAACAAAAGGCCTGTCCACTTGCATGCATGCTGCTCATGTGAGTAAGGGATCTTAAAAGCTCTATTTCTCTTTTATAAATTGGTTTTATGAGACCAAAAGGAAGCTGTGGATTTTGTCCTCATGCTAAATATAGTCACTCCATGGTCTTAAGTGTAGATTCAATTAAACTGTCTTAAAASCTTCAATTAAGTTTAAGCTACACGAGGACTTTTAGCTACAAGCACTATTGGTCAGGAAAAACTTTTCCTCAAAGTTTGATAAAAGCATGAAGAAATRTATTTGTGAGAGGTTGCATATATTCATGATAGCAATCATTTCTGTCAACCTCAGCTAAGTAAAATATGGTATCTATTTTTTGAAAGACATAATTATCAAGCAAAGCTGTTATTTTCTGCTTCRACATCCAACAGTACTTGGATATGTTAATGGCTTGTATTGAATGCAGATCATTTAATTTCAGATCCTTTTGGCTTTCATAGAAAACTGGCAAATGAAATAAATATAAAACACTCTTCTGGCCACTAAASCTTTTTATGAGTAGATATGCATAAACATGCAAGTTTCTTTTGGAGTTCCTCCCTAAACATCTCAGTCTCATAGAAGAGGGTCAGACCCCATGGAAAATGGGCAAGAATTTGAACCAACAAACCCCATAATTGTCCTGATTGTGTAGGAGGCCAGAGCCAGCAATGGGAAAGATGAGGAACTTGGTGCCAGCTTGGATTGCTGAGACCAAATCCAACATCTGATAAGCAGAAAATCCTCCTCATCACCAGAATCCTGCATACATTGCCATTTCCACTRAAAGTGCTTTAAGGCACACAATTCACCCGAGACCACGTCCTAGAAAAGACTCCTATTGAAAGCTCAGGATAGATACAGATCCATTTTACMAAACACCCTGAAACAGTGAAATCAATCTTTTTTCATCTCTGCTCATTTTTATGCTTTACTTAATTTGCATTTTAAGTTTTTGCATTGAATTTGATAGCTATAAAAATACACTCTTATTAGGTGTATTTTACTAACAAACAGGATACTTTATTCTTTAATTTAAAACCAAACCAAACCRAACCAAAAAACTCTAAAAAGCCAAACCTGCCAWCTGGGATGATTATTATTGTTTATAAAACTTAAGAAGTTAAGTGCAGTAAAAGCAAATTAGATACTTCTTTTGTTTAAATCTTGTCCCAGAGCTGAGAGAAGTCTAGGCTACAAACTAAAAACTCTTAATAATCCTCTTTAGCTGATTTCTTTTATGTACAGGGGATTTCAGTAGGGATGAAAAAACCTACAAATTCATGTTCCATTCATGACAAAATCCACATGTGCATCTCCACTTTGTTGTTTTGTTAAGAGTGCAAAGAAATGTGAATGAAAATCTGTTAAAATGGAAAATGGATAACCCAGCCACCAGTGGTAGAGCAGAGCRCTGGGATTTGTTTGCCTTTGGTTTTGAAAAATAACWTTTCTTTAATTCTGTGCATTACTTGTGTTTAAAKCACACTGCAAAACTCTGGTGTGTGCAAACACAGTAACTGGCCTGCCCACACTCTTCCATTCAAGAAGAGATTAAGAGGCATCACACACAGCAAGTGACAGCTGGGCACTGAGAGCACTTGTAGGACCTGCTCAAATGCTACAGTGAGAGCACAGGGCTTTTTTTTCTCCCCCATTTCAGACTGAATGCTGTCACAGATYGGTGACATGCAGCAGCAAAATCCAAAAATAAGACAGAAAAAGATATTAAGAAAGATGGATCTGTAGACACAACTGTGTCTTGYGATGACTATGAAACAATACATGGCTTATATTGGTCAACAGCTTTAAGGAGAGAAGGGGACCTTGATGGGAGTTTTTTTTACAGCAAGAATCACAAGCTGACCTGAGGGAGTTTTGTTTATGGGAATTGGTGAACATGGGATTCACTGACTGTATCAGTGAGCACATTGCTGAGTGCTGGGTGTGGGATAAATAATGTGTGATAAAGTCATCCAGTTCCCCAGATAATCTTTGCCAACCCTAATGAACAATCATATAAGAAAAGAACAATAGCTGGCACGTTTATAGGAAATTTGGCTTATTGCTACTTCTAGCTTGGTTGTGTGTCACAGAGATTTTATATTTTTGAGCCATAAAAGTGAGGCTTAAAAAAGCAACCCCCTTAAAGGCTGGGAGCAGATCATGCAGATCATGCAGATGGCAGCTTTGGCCAGAGTGAGAGATGGAGCCTGGACTTGCAGAGCTGTCAGTGCCCCAGGGCCGAGCATCTGTTCCTGGTGCCCACACACATGGTGTGGGTTATTCACCTGCCCACTCAGTGGGGCACTGGAGTTTTCTGGGTTGCAGCACTGTGCCTGCCAGTCTGAGTCACACTGAAGCTGCTTGTGTTTGCAGATCCCCTGTTTAGCAGCCAGATGTCCTGCTCTCACCTATGAAACCTGYGCATGATTTTCTGCTTGAGATGTTGTTTCAAAGTGCCCAGTTTAACCTCATGTATCTTCTCTGGGGTTCACCTCTGGGGTTCTCCTGGTGTGGACTGATTACTGCACTGAAGCAGTCTGTTCTGTATCCTGCTTTTCCATTACAGCCACAGAATTCTGAATTGCTACACTTAGCAACACTAGACTGATTCAAATCTGGTTTAAGAGCCTCCTCGGTAAAGCAGTGCTTCATCCGAGGTCTCCAGCAYCTTGCACAACAAGGCTGCTAGCTGAAAAGGTGATCCATTATTYATTTGGGCAGGATCTTGCTCAAAGACATGCATAGGACAGCTGCATTTGGCATTATCCTGCTATTTTTCAGAGCAGTTGTGTTTCTATCYAGGTGCCTGGCAGCCAGAGACAAGTGTGGATCAGTACATGCTGCTGCCTTGTAAAACTGAATAGGGGAGTTCYTTGCTTTCCTTAAAATCAAATGACCACATGGAAGGCAGTTTCATCACCCTGAATTTCTTGACTTGAATCAGCCAGTGAAGCCTCACACAGGTGTGAAAGCACCTGGCAAAGATCTCTGTGCCAGACTCCCAGRAGCAGTGGGGAAGTTATCCACTGGRTACACAGGTAGGAGCTATGGAGAGATGRCAAAGAAGTGCTTAGGATGGGAATGGTCTCTGTCCATCTGCAGAGCACTAATAAGACATAACAGATAACGGCTGTTGTATCAGTTGCTGACTGTCCTTGGATTCTGGTACAGAAGTGTCCTGCCTGATGGCCCGTGCCTCTCACACAGCCCCCTCCCAGCAGTGCTAGGGGTAAAACACAGGGTGACTTCTGCTGGTGAACTCCTTGTCCCAGGAATGTCATCACATTCAGTGGGAACATCCATCACAGCCACCAACAGACATTTCCCAAGTACTCATTGCAATTCACTTGCCTAATTAAATGGGCAGAATTGCTTCATTCCCCTTCTGGTGTAAATCTCTGATARTTTTATCAGTATCATGCTATAAACTTTAATGTTGTAATCAGCACAGAACATATCTGCCTATTTCCAGAGCATTTGAAGGGCCAAAATATTACAATTTTATGTGCAGTTGGTTAGATCACTGTCACAGCCTCTTCTCTAACTGGTACTTTATTGCAATCTTAGTTTCTCTAGACATCCTCCAGTTGCTGGTTGTAGGAGAAGGGAATCCAGGTGATCTGCCCCTGATCAGTACCAGCTGTGTTAATTACCAATACAGCCTCACCCTGATGAGTCCCAGCTGTATCCAATAAAGAGAAGGTGATAAAAGGGACTGGGTGAGCTGCTGAGGGGGAATCCTGAAGGAGGAAGAACCTTGAGGAAGCAGAGGATCATGAAGAAGAAAATAGGATCCTGGGGAGAGAGAATCACTGCTGTGAGGTCAGTGTGGGGCTGCAGTTCAAGTCTGCAGGTAAAAGCTTGCATTTGGAGTCTGCAAACTAATCTCTGCAGTGAGAGGCTGCCAGGGAAACCTCCAGCAGGAGCTGCTGCAGCCAGGGGCAGGGAATGGTTGGAGTCAGGATGGCTGAGCTGGAAAGAGGAATAAAGCAGGCCACTTTTCATGCTGTGCTAAACCAGAAGTCTGTGGCTGGGCTCATTTCCATTCTCTAACAAGAGGGCTGCTGCAACAGCTAGCGAGTCCTTATTTAATTAAAACACAATTTTTTTCCTACATTTCCTTACATTTTTTGAGTAAGAGACAAATTCATTAGCTTATAGAGTCAGGTATATTCTTTGTTGATAATTCTAAGTGTTAAACCTACAAACTGAGGACTCTTTAAAGAATAAACCACTTCAGTAGGAGCTGTAGGTGATGAGACCTCTTTGCCCCCTATTGACTTTTCCACACACCAAGGGAACACTCACTCTGTCATTTGTTCTGCTACCACAGAAAATTGTCTCAAAAACTAGATATTTGGGTTCTCCACTCTATGATTTCCTCCCAAAATGAACAGAGATCTTAGAGATCAGAGATGAATCTCAGAGGTCAATAATATCCATTCAAAAATGATCTTGTTAATTTCTTTTAGATCATGTTGTTCAACTGTTTGAAGCAATTGTGGTACCTAAAGAGAATTCCAGGCATTCGGATTGCATTTTGCCTTCTCTCTCTGTTCTATCATCTGAGTTAGAGCCAATCTCCATTTTTACCTTTTAATGACAATTTTACATGTCTTGTGACTKTGTGAGATGAATAATAAATCCTGATAAATCAAAAGAGTAGGAGTATGTTCTACAATGTATCGTGCCTATCCAAGASGATATCTATAGTAACAATATTTTAAAGTTTTTTGGGGTTGGTTGGGGTGGTTTTTTTGTGATGGAAGAGCGTGCACATAGTTGAAATACCTTCACAGGATAGATATATATATTTAAATGCCTTCACAGGAGCTTACAAGGAATTTCTAGTCATGCAAACCAAGGCATGAGTACTTTTCAGTTCTGGACTGCTTTTAGCAAGCAAAGAATTCCTAAGAGACTCAACTAAGGCTACCTAAGCCCCAACAACTTCAGATGCCRCCTTTGACTGGTAGAGCTGTGAACCCTCATTCATATGGGCCCAGTGCAGATAACCTGTTTGAGAAGTCAGGTGCAGGGTTGGCTGATAAATTCTGAGGTGCTGATAAGAGAGATCTTAGGCTATCTGTTTGTTGTGCTGGATGAATCCCAAGTGTTTCTAAGTATTTATAAGTCAGTGATGAAGAAAAAGCTTGGGAGGGTATCCTTAATGTACATTTTAACATAATAGAATGAATAGGTGAAAGATTAAAGAGTAAAAATGGATCAATAAGGGTAAAACAGGCTTTTAACCTGAATTTGAAAAGTACATGCTTAAAAACTGAAAAGTACTTGCCAAATTAAGCAATACCATTTGAACTTTAATAATATATATAGCATATAAAATATCCTTCTGGTCTGGACATGTGCTGCTCCCCCCTTGTCTCAGTTTTACTGGGAATGTCTCTCCCTGCACATTAAACAGGCTGCCTTCATTAATACACAATAAGGTAAAACTCTGCACAAATCCTTGCTTGAACCTCAGTTAATGCCATAAAAACACATAAATATTTAATAAATAATTTCCTGWTATGTATTAAGAAAAAAATTATCTTCAGAGGCATATTTTATAAGTTAATTTAATCCAGTAAAATGATCCATGTCTGAAGTGCAGCACTCTTTAAAAAGTCAGGTGAAAAAGCACTTTTCTTCTTAGGTGAACTAGTTACCAACTCTGGTCATGCCTTGAATAATGTGACACAGGTTTTGTCATTCCTGGTAGAGAGTTTTTGAATGCTGCATTGAAAGATCATAAATTTAAATATTTGTGTTTTATTAYCAAGTGTATCTTTTTTTCCCTTAGTCCTTCATTTATTTCCCYATTCTAAAAATATCTTATGAAGGATTTGAGTTATACTGCAACTCCAAGCTTCTTTATCTTTAATATATTTTCCACCAATTCTCTGGATTCAAGGTCTACAAAGTTCAGGACTTTAACTCTCTTATCTCTTGCCTTATGCATACATAAAAACAAAACCTGTCAACTAGCAGAAAGAGGGTCAGAAGAAATGAAAACAAACTTCATACTCCTGTGTGCTAGCTTCCTTTCCTCCCCACTGAAAAAGAAATAGGAGAGAGTCATTCCACACCTCTCTGTTTGACTAAGGCAACCATTCCCTGATTAATATAATAAAACAGATTCCCCATGGGACAAAACAGGCTAACAAAATACAAATGCAAAAGAAATGTGGGGAATGCACAATTGGTACACAGTTATCAAACTGGACTCTATTATCCTGATTTCTCTCATGCTGTTTCATGTGGGCTATGAAGGACAAACCACCACACCCTACACATGTACCACCATTTCTAGTTTAATTTCTGTAAGGGCCACAGGTGTCTAAAGAGAGCATTAAAATACTGTAATGTAGCTTATGGAGGAAATGCTGTCAACTTTTTTTTTTTTTTTTGCATTTATTGAAACAATCTGTGACTGACCAAGCACATTGCTTGTGACTGGCAAGCAATTTTGACAGATGTTCAATCATGATACCAATTTTATTAGCCTTTTCCTAATTAATCAGAGTAGCTCACTCACAAGAAACAAGGCACTTGTTGGAAACCATCAATGAAACAGTCACAGAGCTGATAGGCATWGAGTGGCCCATCATTTGGGTCTGTGCTGTGCTTTGGGTTTCCCCTGGTCTGACTACACATTTATGTGTAATTAGTGAAAGTGGGATTCATTTTTTTGTGTGTGTGGTAGGGAGAGCTTTTCCTTTTTTTAACAGTAGGAAATCAGTGGAGCATGGTCACAGAGTACAGAGAGCATCTTCTGGTGTTGCTGCAGAGGTGACAGCCCTGGGGTGGCTGGGCCACAGGAGAAGCCTTGCATCCATCCCTCCACCCACACAGCAGAAGTGGATGGATGGATGGATGGATGGACAGCAATAATGTGCCCCTGCATTTCCAGTGCAGAGGGATCCCATTCAGATGTTCAGCAGATCAGGCAGGTGCTGTGTCAGCACACACAGTTATCTCCTGCACTCTGGCACTCTTCCCAAACCCAAGCARTACACCTGTCTTCTCCCCAGCCTTCAAACATGGCTCAGACTCTTTGAAGTGAAGTGAGCATGAGGCATCACTATGGAGARCAGAGTAACTYAAGGAAAGAGGTGGATTGCCACAAYCAGAGCAATTGTGTTGAATAAGGCAGATCCCAATAGGATCATGAATGTCATTCTTCTTTTTTTCAATTTTAAAGAGTGAATATGCTTGGCACTTCAAGGAAACCAGAAATCCCTCCAGACACATTAAATTCCAACTTAGCTTTATATTATTAAGTAACTAATGTGATCCAGCCATCCCTACAATTACAAAAAGTGCTGGACACAAGCAGAATAGCCCTTTTTACCATGAATAGTCCTTTGTTTTGCATTTCAKGGTATCTTTCCCTGCAACAGTCTACAGAGGATGTGAATTCCAATAGCCCATTTTCTAAAAGTAGTGGAACCCACAGTGTAAACATTCTGCTTTCACTTTTGGGCTGTGCTRCCCAGACAATGACAGGTGATACTGTAATATTCCAATCTCTTTTCCATCAAAAAAACCCAAACCAATATGTCTCGAAACATAAGGCATGTTCTATGTGCAAAACAGGGAAGTGAGGCAATAGAGTGAAGAGGTGCCTTGTCACACAGTAAAAATGATGTCCTGCCTCCCAAACTTTCCTGTGATAACAGGATTTAGAAGCTTCCACGTCAAYCCAAATGAATGCTGAAGAACATTCCTAAGTGCTTTGATCACAACAATTTTCCTGTTACAGTCACCTCTCCTGGCCTTGAATGCTCAGCRTGTTTACACAGAGAGCATTTTCCAGAGGCCTTCAGAGAGTTAGGATGCATCTCCAGTCAGAACACCATGACCTGTGTGGGGTTCCAGGCAAGCAAATGAGGTGCAGGAGGACAAAGCACAGCTCTGTCCTCATGCAGCCAGAAGGCAGGGCTTGGGCACAGCTTTGCAGGGCTCCCTGCTTCTGATCTGAGCAGGGATGTGCTGGTTTGAGGCTGTGAGGCTCTGAGCCTTGTGCTGGGCTTCAGGTGAGACACGTGGCTTGACTCTTCCTGGGCTGTGTGCAGCTTTTTGCACTTTCATGGCTTGCTGACAACCAGAGCTACTTTTGAGTGGAGGATGCTCTTAGCCTTTTAGCTTGAACCRCCCRCTACCAAGAATGAACACCAGCAACAGATACTTTTACTCATTTKAMCKTGTTCTRYRTCACATTCTTTCCCYGCTGGAAAGGTTATTTCAACATCTTGCTGATTTGTTGCATTTGCTTTTCCTTGCTCGCCGTCTGCTCTCAGCACGGGAACAGCCAATTGCTTTGCTTCATTGAAACCTTTACTGTAAGAAGGCTGAGATCACTTTCCTGAGCAGTATTAGGTGGGAAGCACTGCCCGTGGGTTTTGTGTCCCAGTACTCATTCTCTGCTTTTATTTAAGGACAACTGCAAGTGATGTAGTCATATACAGACTAACTGCCAGCCCTGAAGGCTCTTGCTAATGATTTATACGCTCTGCTAGTATAGTTACAGCACTTCTRCTACAAAACCTTACATTTTTTACCCAGTTATTTATAGCTCTGCCTGCCTTATTTTAAAAATTGCCCTTTCTGTTAGGTAGCAAAGGTTCACCAAGTTAATAATACATTTTGATGACTGATTTTGTAAAATAAACCTAAGAAATAATCTCTGCAGGAATTTTATCGTCCCTGTTATCTGGCTTTAAGGATGTTGCTTCTTTAAGAATTGAGACCAAATTGCACAATATTTTGTTCCAACTCCTAGTCTGTATTTTCTTCTGTTCCGGCCTCTCCACTCTTAGGCTGCAAATGTCATGAATAGGCCTGATTTACAGGATGGATCATGAGAAAGCAGAAAAGGTCTTCCTGCTGCTGTCTGCTGGTCACAGACAATTCCACTTCAGTCTTCCATTCAAAACAGAACAAGCTGCAGAAATAAGTGTTTCCATGAAAAATAGACAGGGAAACATCTGCCATGGAAAACAAGACATGCCAGTAAATAAAGAAGCTGCAAAAAAGAAGCTGTTCAGTCTCTTTTATCAGAGAAAAGAACAAAGACTATTTGCATCTCTCTGTAGTTAAGATAAATGAAAGACTATGCTTTTATGATAACTTGTCCACTCTGTTTTCTGAAGCCTTCCTCACTCTAAGGAAGTAAACTGTCTTTCCAAAGTGTCCTGAAGTTAAAGCTCTCAGCCCACCATGATTAAATTCAGAAACATACATATCATATGTGATACTCCAGTCCAGTTTTAGCAGTATGTTTTCTCCTGGRTCATATTTTTCACCCCAGCAAAGATGGACAGATGTGGTCAAGAAGAGTCAGAGCAAATCAAATCTGTGTAGTGACATGGCATGTTGCAGAGTATGGGTAGCAAACAACTTTCTGCTCCTTTTTGGTTGCAGTTTGTGAGACTGCCAGAAGAGGAGATTAATCATATAGTTACACTTGCTGCATGTGGAGGAGCTGTAGGGCAAGTAAAGTTTTACTGAATCAGCAGGCAGCTCTCTAATGCTGATCCTGAGGTTTTTTCCAAGACAAGAGTTATAATCCATGCACAAGGAGAGCAATCAGAAGCCCCCAGATGTGTAGCAGTAATGTGATAGGACACATAAAGAGATGTCTTAAGACCCCAGATACAGACTAAGGTGTGTTGATTTTTAATAAAGTAAGAATCAGATTCAGTTATATTTTTCCTTTCTTTTTTATTGTGGCTTCTGAAGGAGATAAATTTGAATTCAAATGCAAAGATAACTGAAATTCCTTGATTTGAATTTGGGCTCCAGTAATCCAGTGTTTGGGGAATATGATGCTGTCCTGTATTTTAAACTGAATTGTTTATGTACCAAACACACAAGGTATTATTTCATCCAAAGTCAGAGTGATTGGCAATGACCTGGTTTTTAAAGTGGAAACAATTATAGCAGAAATTGAGGTTTCCTCATAGGATATTATGATTCAGAAAAACAATTCATGCCATATAAACAAAAATGCTTCCAGCCTAAAAGCATGTGTATCAGTTTTGTAGAATGATGATCTGATGATCCCAAAATGACAAATAGAAATAATGATTTATAGTAGAAATCAATCTTAGATTTGATATTCACGTTACTAATGAGAAGTTGTGCACTATGTAATTGTCATATATACCAAAAGGAATAAAATATGTTTTATTAGCTGGATATTGCCAGAAAAATACAATTATTATAAATAGTTTGTCTCAGCTAGAARGAATTCAGCAGTGTTCTCAGAGGAATATTTGTTCTATGCAAATGGAGCTGGATGTAGAGGACTCAAACCAAATGGGATAGAGCAGAAAGCTATAGCATCTCTTGCTGCATCAATCTTGTTTCCCAACACCCGGAGCCTCTCAGCACTATACGTGTCTGAGGCAGTGTCCAGGCACGCCGGATCCCTGGCAGACACTCAAGGACTGCATCAGACACGGAATTTCTCCGTGACTGCACCCACTGGCAAGCTCTGTCTAGCTGGGCTCCTTCTCCTAGGGTCACTCGAGGCCACACAGAGCTGGCTCAGAASAGGCTTCTGCCTCACTTGATCACAATGGGAAAAAGGGTGGACAGGCTCTCAGGTATCTTTCTTGTGGATGAGAAAGCAGCTGCTCCTTCCACTGGGASCTCGTGGCTTTGGGGGAAATGTCTTGTTTGGATTCCTTTCGTTTCCTCTCACCATGTGGTTATTCCCCCTGGCAACAGGCACCTGCTCTTGGCCACATCTCTGCCTGCCTCGGGAAGACACAAGTGTAGGAATGGCCAGTGCCTCTCATGCTCCTTTTTAAGGTCACTCTCTTCAAGGTGTGACCTGATCTTTTTGTATGTGTGGTGTTCCTTCATATTTAGATGGTCCATTTGTTGGACAGGATACATCTTGCTGTTTATTTGGGATTCACTGCCCATGTGTAGAATAAGGTCAAAGTGAATACTGTGTTAATTCTGGCTTGCAACCTGATCTCAGCAGGCTTAGTGCCACTCAGTAACAAGTCTTTGATTCCTGCTACATCTTTATCAGCTCTAGGAGATACCAAGTCCTGTTGGAAAATCTCCAAGGACCTGAACATATGTTAAAAAAGAAAATCCCGTTCTTTTACCTAATTTTATGACTAATTTTTATTCTAAATTTTTTTATGTTTTAAAAGCCACTTCTTAGATCTTATTTTGCATTTATCCATCTTACCTATCCTGTTTTTACTTAACTATGGGGTTGAGGGATAGTCTTCCAAAAATTAGATGCTGCATAGCTTTTAATAAGTTGCCTTTTGTTCCTGTTAATTTGATAGCCTGTGTGGAGCAGGGAGGAGGTGCTGGGGTAAAATGGGACAGCACTTAAGTGTTTTTTATAGACAGATAGAAACTAAAATCATCTTTAGGAGKATGGAGTCCTGCAGAAGGTCAGTAGGATGAGGGATAATGGGGTTTTTAAGATGTTCTTTTTAAGCATGTTCACAAACAGTGCTTATACTGGCAAAGAAATACGTAATCGATGAAATTGAAAATATAAGGACTGTGATAATTCAAAGTAAGTTAACACCTTCTTAGAGAAATTTGGAAAATTTTTGTATTTGTAGGTCTCTTTCTTTGGTTYTTATGGCCTCTATTGCTGTTGGTTCTTTTCAAGTTAGGTGAGTTGATTTTTGATGACCCATTTTGGGTGAGACAAGCATGCCAGAAATCCTTAGAAACATTGACTTAATTACACCATTCTCCCACAGATCACTAGAACTGGCAGGGCACAATGTGTAGCAAAAAGATATTTCCTTTTCAGCTTATAATTACRTTTTGTGTAAACACAGACCTTCAGGTCTCAAGTATCCATCCTGAATGAAATATAAAGTGGCTAGTTTACAAGATTTTGTTTTCAGGGGGAAGTTGATATGATGACAAAACACAGTTGTTTCAAAAGTTTGCTTTAAGTAATCACCACTAAATAGAGTAACTACCTCTGGCAAAAGGGACAAGCTTCTGAGCTTGCTCTTGCATCTGGCTCACCCAAARTGATGTGCCTGCACAGGTTGGGTGAGCAGTGGGTGCTGCATCAGCCCCGCAATTCTAACCCAGGCTCCAGTGAAAGTGCAGCTTCTACAGCTTCAGTGCAGATGTTTTCCATACAGGAAGCCTCTAATCCAAACTTTCCCTCCTCTCCTCCTGCTGGCCTCACATGGCCCTGCTGTGCTCCTTGCTCATTCTGAAACAATTATATACATTTGAATGGCAGCCAGACTGATTGCAGCATGTTTTTCAAAAATTAGCCTGTTGTTCTGACAACTGCATTTAGCAGAACATGCARATCAACCAGGATGAAGGTAGAAAATAATTTAATTTTTCTTGTTAATGAGCTTAAGGATGACAGTCCACTAAGTAAGTCCTATTTCTTCAGCCATTTCCTGTAGGTCCTACACAGACTGTAAATATGGATGTGTTCATTCATACCAGAAAATTTCCAGATTGCACCAAGGAGGCTTTGCCAAAGCWTTTCTCTGAAGTGCTTCTACTTCTAAAAAAAACAAAAAGTCAAGGTGAATCCTGAAAGATGCTGCCCAGCACTTTGCTTGTGTTATAACTTGTGAAGACCAATTCAACAAACCAGTTTTCCTGTGATGAAATATTACGTTCTTGCTTTGAAGTGACAGGGTGTCAGGGTGACATGAATTGCTTAAAAAGTTTCATAGCAGAGCTCGAGAGATTTGTTTTCAAGGACTCACATATTCCTTGTGTTTGCACAATTAAGAGACAGATTTGTRTTTTTTCTCTGCTGCCAAAACACACAGGAAAGTACACATAATTTACTGGAATACAATGGGATAAGGGAACCTTCTGAAGTATTTTATTTAGGTTTCTGTTCTGGTTTATATTTGCTGCTCTTTTTTTAGTGTTTTTCTCTGGCAATTGGAATGGATCTGAAGTTGCACTATCCCAAAATTTATAGAGCCTGTGAGCATGTGTGTGGCGTGGGTGGCTTAGCAGTATTTGCTGGATCCACAGAAGGAAACTTTTGCATGTATTAAGATGATAAATTTCACAACTGCTTTGAAGGAACAATCTTAGTACTTGATTGATTGATTGAAAAGACCTGTTTAATGACTGCTATCAATCATATATTTTGTCATTTGCCCAYTGAGTGCCTTAGTCAGGACATGCTTCATGCAAACTAGGGATTTAATAAAAGCCCAAACACTCCAATGTTTGTTTGTTCCCTCCCTTAGGGTTACACAGAATAACGCCATTATATCTTTATTTGTTCCCATGGAGATTCCAAGACAGCAGTAAGAAAAGATCCACATTACATAAAGGTAGACATCTCTAACACATGGGCTCCCTTGAAACACCACCTTCAGGCTATATGGTCTGTATGACCAAATCCCAGYGTGCCTGGAGACATTTCTGAGCCCTGGGCTGCAAACAGCTGTGCTGGTGAAGAGAGCTTGCCTGGCATGAATTAATCCTTTTACAAACAGTGCCATACCCAAGCAATCCCTGGGCACTTTTTGGTGTTGAATGACTGTGGTGGCCATTCCCTCCAGGCAGGCCTCCTCTAACCTCTTGTTTAGGAGACTGAAAGCAGTTGTTCAGCACTGACACAGGCCATCCCAGTCACCTGGACCCAGTCTCAGGCCAAGTTCATTTACTGGAGCAGGTGTAGCCAGAAGAACTTGTACAAGAACCAGAAGAAACTGATATTTCCCCATGCCTTGTGCTGTTTTGGAAGGTTATTTTGGAAATGAGAAAACCCAACGCCTAGCCTCTTGGATAAGGGACATTTGCTTCTTTGTGATTTTTATAATATCAGGTATCATACCAAACTAACAAAGGGTTCTCTCTCCAACTTGGTTGCAACCRATCCCTCATTTTAGAGAACAGATTTTCAGCTGAAATATTTCCATCTCGGCATCTGTCCCAGTTTATTTCAGTTTCCCACAGACCTGCTGAGCTCCATTGTTGTTGCAAATGAGAAATAGGAAAAAACTACAATTATCCTGAAGTTTCAGGGCAAGATGTGTTTGAAAAAGAAACTCATTACTCTGGCTGCACATTGGACCTCGTAAGGGTAGGTCACAGAGTACTGAAAAGAATAAAAACCACATAAAGTTCTTAGTAGAACTCTGGAGGTTCACAAACTTAATAGAAATCCTCAGGAAGAAGGAATAAGTTGACTGACAGTTAATTGGTTGAGGACATATTCTACCTCTGGTGAAAAAAGAAATAGTTAMAGAAACAGGTTGGCCACTAGGAGACTTCTGTCATAAACCAAATGACAAAATCCACTGACAGAAGTCAGTGAAGAATCTAATCTTGATATGACAAGGGTAAGAGCTTGTCATAGGCTCGTGATTTGAACAATACATTAGTATTTTTAAATGTTTGCTATATACAAAATTCCCAAATWAAGTCCAGTCTAKTGACATGGAATAATTTGTGCCTCARAAGTGGACAGMATTRGTGAGAATATTTTGAGAATATTCAGTGGAAGGAAACCCAAAACATAAGCAGTGTAGGAGGAAGAATTTACAGAGGAAAAAAATGGGTTATTTACACCAAGCTTCCTCCTAGAAAGGAGGCAATGAGAAATATTTGTATATCAGTAGCAAAAACAATTTAAAAAGTAAAAGAGTAGAAGTTCTGCAGTGCTGCTGGCTGGCTTCCAGACCAAGGGGTAATCAAATGCCTTTTCCTCCCACTCCTTTTGTACTAGCAGGAGTCAGAAACTCTGGGGCCAATAGCAGCATGAACAGTGTAAAGGCCTTTTTAGATCTTCTAAGCAGAGTTGTATTCAATCCCTATTTTTTGAGTTTGGATTGCTCTCTGCCAATTTGTTATTTCTTATTTTCAGGATGTGTAAGGATTGCTTACTTCTGCCTTTCACTATTTTCTGTCTTTCATATCTTTTATTACTCCTGTGAATTGTCACTCCCTATTTTTTTCCTTCCAGAAGAATGATTTCCTCCCTTCCTGATTGCTCTTCTGTAACGGCTTCTCCATCTTCCTTCTAATCTGTGCTTGTCACATCTGTTTTTCCTCACAGAACTCCTTGTCCAGATTTCTTTTCTCAAAGGTAAAAGAAATTAAAGAAATTAGAAACTATTTGTTCCAATGTTTTATAAATTATTTTTTCTTCTGTCTTCCATGTTATCTCTTTCCTCAAACACTTGTGCTCTGCCATCTGTTTAATTTATAGGTGCTTTTGTATAATCTCTCTTGAAAAATTCATTATATGCAAAATCTCTTTCATGATCTTCACTTACAGAATGGTGATTAATAACATGTTGGAATAAGCCAGAAGTGACTCAGAGGGTTTTGGAAAGGTGCAAAGTTTTGAATGCATTCTTGAGCTTGTAATARGACCTTGCATATCTGTTGTCTCTTRGARCWAGCATGCACATAAATTGCACCACTGCATTCAAGAGATGAACCTTCCTTGTCTAAAAGGTCTGTCACAACTATTACTGTGAACAGAGGGAAACAAGGGAAACCAGTGTTTGGAGTTTGGTTTAATAGACACCCTGTAGGTACTGTCCTACCCTACAATTTTTGCTTTCAGTTGAAGGGAGAGGCTTCTTAAYGGAGCTTTATGATGGCAGTTTTCCAGATAGGATTTATTCATCAAGAGCAATGCAGATGTGTATTGCCTAATGCAAGCCAAAATGAGACCTTCTTCAGCAGAAACCACAAACTGAAAAGTAGCCCTGTATGAGGGAATATTAAGCCCAGAGACACCACGCACCTGGCATCTGGTATTTATCTAAGCATTGCATTTGGTTTTGGCTACTAAYCTCAGCAATATCTGGGAAGCTGTTGAGAGAGTCCAGTTGTGACACACACCATAGTTTGGATGATTACTGGCTTTTCTTGTGGACAGAATTCTTCTTTTAATTAAACCCTGAAGGTCGGATGATGTTAGGTATGTGTTGTCAATGCCAGTAACATTTTCCCTTTGATCTCAATGGGAAGTGTTCCCRCTTCCAAGATGAAAGATGTACCAAAAAGGACATTCCCCATTAAATAGCTTTGCTGTCCATAGTGACCTAAAGTTCTMCCAAGTCTTACTTAACTTTCAGGTTTTGCTTCCTGCCACCTTTCTGTTGGATAGTTTTAAAAAGTACTGAAATTTGTCCTTGTGCATTGCTCAGTAATGACATCAGGTCAAAGTAAACTYAGTATTGCTATCACAATAAACCATTTTGCTGTGGTTTACTAGAACAGTCTGAACCTGGCGTGTGTAACATTTTCTCTGTGGAATGATTAATATCATGTGAGCCAATGGCTGAAGTAATTACAAATGAAGGAAAAGGAAATATGACACTAATGACTTTATTAATGACAAAGTAAAACTGTGATACACCTCAGAAAACAGCTGGGCATCAGATGCAGAAGGCAGTAATCCCACCTCTGAAAAGGTCAGAGGACCATCTATTGACCAAATAGGAGACTGATCCTTTYCCTGTCTAGACATCTCTGTTCTGCCATCCCTGCAGCCTTCARTGCCATCAGCTCTGGGGTTCCCCACTACAGTGCAACTACCCACAAGTTAGTCAATCAGCACAAATGTTCTAGAGTAMTAARGAGCAAAATGCATCTGGACCTTGCAATGCCCGAAGAGACTCTTACGATTGTGGGGAGTAGAGTGGTTAAGGACACCTGTTTTATTTTCTGCCATGCCTCTCATTACTCCAGATACAGCAGTCCAGTCTGTACTTTGCTTCCCTGTCACCTCATTCCAGATTGGCTTGGCTTGACTCTTACTGTTTGTGGGAGAAGGGAATACAGGGGACCTCRCCCCTGACAAGTAACAGCTGTGTTAATTACTCAATATAGCCACAGCAGAGTCACAGCTACATCCAATAAAGATWAGTGTGACAAAAGGGAGTGGGTGAGCTGGTGAGGGCAAACCATGGAGGATCATGAAGGGGGAGGAACTTTCAGGAAGGGGGCATGAGAGGATGATGATGATGAAAAAGAAGCAGGATCCTGAGGAGAGAGAGTCCCTGCAGTGAGGTCAGTGTGGGGCTGCAGTCAGAGCCTGTTGGTGGAACCTGCACTCACAGTCTGGCTGGGKAAAAGCCTCATSCAGAGCCTGCAAACTGATCCCTGCAGTCAGAGYTSAGCAGGRAAKAASCAGCAGKSAGAGGCTGACAGGGAAACCTCCAGCAGGAGCTGCTGCAGCCWGGGGCAGGGAATGGTTGGAGTCAGGATGGCTGAGCTGGAAAGAGGAATMAACYAGGAMCCTGTTTATGCTGTGATAAACCAGAAGTCTGTGTCTGGGCKCATTGCTATCCTCTAACAAGAGGGCTGCTGCAACAGCTATTTAAATTATTTTTCTTGTTCTTGAACTCAAGTGATCTTACACTTCAAGGGAGTTGTATACTTACCTGCAGTTAATTCTACTTTAGTGAATGTCACTGACTAGAAGATTTTATACCTAAAAGCTTCTTGTTGAAGGTCTGAAAGGRTATGTCAAGACATGTTCTTGTAACAGTAATAATTATATTTTGTGGTTCTTCTGTTTAATGATTCACCTGACCTTTTTCAACTTGAATTTTTACTTTGCATAAAGAACTAAGAAGTTGTGTTTATATTTAAAAAAACAGCCACGTGTCGTTCAGCTGGTCTGATCAGCACTACTCAAATTGCCAAGAGTAGGAGAAAAAAAATCTCAGTGAGAAATCACCTGAAGTCAGAAAGTCACCATGGCAAGTTAGGTTGCCAAGTAATCACTCCTTTGACCCTGACCAGCTRGTATTGTTCATTCTTTGTAAGGCTCCAAGGCAGATCTGGAGGTTTCCAGTGCTGGCTCAGCCCACAGAGCAATGAGTGTTGTCAGCTCAGTGGTGCAGAGGTCTCAGCAGGCTGCAGAACCCCYGAGTTCCTGTCAGAGGTGGAAACAAGAGAGATAAATGGAAGTTCTCTCTTAGTTTGCTTGTGATTTTGAGTCTGAGAGGCAGATTCTTCAAAATATTGTTCTTTTGATTTGAGTCAGTTTATTCAGTTGCTTTAATGAGGTGTCTAGAGTAAAAGATGTTTAACACACATTGTTCAATGAATGTGGGYGAGGTTTTGCTGAGGTTTTGGATTCAGAGAGCAGGAGATTTWAAAAACTGAGGTGGTGATACAGGTTTGGAAACAGGCAACAGTAGGGCTAGTTCTAGTTTATGTCCTGTAGAAGACTARTGAAATAAAGCTTCAGCTTAGGGCYAGTGATCAAATAGRGGTCAGTGCTTCMACTGAGAGGARCCTCAAAACTRGATTTTTTTTTTCAGAATRAGGTTATAGATTTTATTTAGGATCCAACTAGTTTATTCTGTCTGTAGTGGTAGCAGTTGCTGGCCTGTGATTAAGGTTAAGGCTAATATTAGCATTAGGGTTAACTTTAATGCAGACAARGGCCAAGGAGCAGCTCCATGTGAAGCTGCTTGCCTAGTTCTGTGTCACAATGTTGGATTTATAACTAATTCCATTGCCCAGAGAGGATGATCAGTTAGGTTCARATTTGTGTTTTAACTGGCGGTGTTTAAGGATCTTGAACTGCACAAAACTGAAATATGTTTCCCTTTCACAGAAAAAGAACAAATGCCAACAGAAACACCCTAATTAGGATCTTTTAGTTGCCAAGAATTTCAGGTTAGAGGAAAATGAGTATATTGCAGGATTGAAATTAGTGTTCAGACAAGTCACATGCTGCAGAACTGTAASTCCATGAAAGGGAAAAGCTGTCCACGTGGAAAAATCAGTCTCTTGCCTGAATGCAGTCTCTCTAGTTTATCTGCAATGCTATGGTTAAAGGCTCAGGACAGCAAGGACCTAGCCAGTATTGTGAAACACTCGGGAAGCCACTGGAGCASTGGAAGCAGTGCCAAAGCCGGGTCTCGTGACGGAGTAACTGGGTTATGGACAAATACAGGACAACGACCAGRAGTCACAATTTCACTGGCTGGGGAAACTAAGAATTAACTTTTGAATTAGTGACACTGTGTTGTAGCTAATGAGTCTTCAGGAGCTAATGGGAGTGGGTTGACAGTGTCAGCAAGGGCTGGTGCTGTGGGGTTAGAYGTGGGTGATAGAGAAAGATGTTCCTAATGCAGGCTTAGTCATAGCTCCTTGGCTTTCCTCTCTGACCATTTCTGCCTGACCAGAGAGATTAAGCTCAGGGCTAGCTGTAGTGCTGGCACATGGCCCAGAAGGGCTTTTGAATCAGCTTTGCRAACTAGGCAGCAGCACTGGGGATTTCATGTGGGAAGGAGTTTCTGTGAGTCACACTGCTCTGGTATCTCGAGTCTATCTCATCTGGAGTAAAGGGGAGGATGGGGGCCAAGGTTAGGCAATGGCCTAATGTTGTCTAAGTGAAAATGCAGATTTAGAACTAGTGCTGAGAGGGCCAAGTGTATTTGTGTCAGACAGGACTTGTAAAAGTTGTCATTTTATGCACATCACCAACTTCTATAATTTCTTTAGTGCATCTAGAAGAAAGTTTGTTTTCACTAGAAATATTGCTGGTCTGGATATGTGATATTCCCTTCCCAAAGCAGTGATATTAGTTACACATAACAAATATTCACATTTATGTCCATTTTCTTGAAAATGTCTGTGGTATTAGATAATTATTTATGGCTATCAGTATTACAGTTTTTATGTAGTTAAATTGTGTTATAAGAGTAGATGCTCTCTATTAAATCAGAGCATTAGGGGCAGGTTTACACTCTGTGGTGTTAACCCGAGACCAAAGTTCTCCTCTCTGTGGGTGTTGTTTCTCCATGTGGATGCATTAGAATTACTGTGCCAGATGGGTGATGGAGTACAACCCTCTTGCTTCCCTATAAGAAGAATTATGGGTTCAGGAAACAATTTTGAGAAAGAAGTTTGGATGTATGTCTTCTTCATATTCTTGAGATAAACAACATAATTTAGCAGCAGCAGAAGAGTTCTCACCATAATCCCTTCTCACAATAAACAGAGTTATCTTGTTTCTTGAGTTAAATTCACACCAATAAACACACAATGGGTTCCCACAAGAACATGCCCAAGGCAGTCCTCCACAGTCTAAAAATCATCSTAACAACTATCTGAAAAAATGCCCAAAGTACAGCAATTATCAGGTTTTTGGACTTTTCCTGCAGCCTAAGTTCACTTCTAATATGAAGTTTCTAACCTAAGCACTAACTAARTACTCCCAAGCATCTGTAACTGCAGAATTACTATTCATTATAATTTTATTTGGTTAAATGTAGGGGTAAAATCTTTTATCACTTTGTTGACACTATGGTAAAAAAAGAAAAGTTGCTGAGAATGAAATGCAGAAGCAGGTGATGAGATGTTAGACATATGTAAGAATAGTGCTCGTGTTGACAATAGTGGAAATGTTCAAGTGTATAAGATTTCATTCATAAATATCAGTGTGGCTGATAACTAACTGTAACGCTGCAAAAGGTAAATTAGATGTTCATTACAAAATAGGCCCCATTACAGTGTCCCCCAGAATCCAACTGTTCACAATTTTCTAYATCTCATTTTGGTGCCCAAAGATTCAGATGATGCTGACATACTTTTGTCTTCTATAGGACATAAYTTTTCTTGCCTTACTCGTAACCATGTAATCTCCCTATCCGGAGCTCCCTTCTTGTCTGAGCAATTTTGTGGCACTTGGCATGCCTTTYATATTTTAATTGTGTTTTAAGATGATGGCATAGCTAGTAGTAAATGCTTCAGTTTTTCCATAGCACACAAAGCCAGTATTTTCAGTCAAGCTTAGGGACATTAGACAGTAAAATCCCAATAAATTTCAGTGGATGCTGAACACAGAACTGGCTCTGCTGCTTTGAAAATCCCAAGAGACTTAGAATTTTCTTAGCTTTTATTAAGTAAATATATCARTCTTTTAAAGTGAAATATTTAGAAATGAACTGTAACACCTGTTCTGAATAGATCTAAATATTACAAAAATATAGCAGTAGAGGTCTTGTAGCAGTGTCCATACTCTCTTTTCCATCTCTCCTCCCTTTGTAAACCAAGGACCTGAGGAGCCAGCAACTGTGTCAATGGAAAGTGGAGCTGCTGAGCAACTCTGTAAACAAACTCTCACAGCCCAGTGAGGTATTCACAGAAAAGCATCCAAAAATGTACTTTCTGTTTGTGCAGTATCTAAGTGCTCCATGGCTGATACCAACCCTTAGTGCAACTGCAGTGCACTCTGGAATGAAGGGAGGTGTGTTAGCCAGAGTTCTTTCAGCYTTCCAGCCCTCAGGTGTACAGCTGGAATAACTGGAATGTGGGGAGCCTCCAGCTCCAAAGGCAAAGGCATGGATAGTTATGGGTGGTCATTAATTCTAATTCAAAACTAAGGCACAACACGACTCCTTTTTCCCAGAAATTTTCACTGCTTTTTCTTTAATAAAGTTTAATATGTGCGGTAGGATATATAAATGCCCACATGTGTGTTCTGTTCATTTTCAGAAGTSCTGGTCTCAGGGCAGAGCACTTTCACAGGGTAAAATTAGAAAGCTATTCAAATTAAGTAATAAGCCAGTATTTTACTTCTTAACTGTTAGGTTTTGTTTGGTTTTTGTTTTTTGGGTTTTTTAAATGCATGTAACACATTCTGCCCATTTTATCCATCTTCACCAAGCAGTGATGYTCTTCTTTTAAGGGGTGGTTTCACTTAGGCAATAGATTCAAATGCTTAGTAACTTTAATGGCATATAACTGTTTCCAACTGTTTCCAAATATTCCTGGAGAAATCAGTTTCCCTATTCTGATTGTCATACAATGACAAATCCATTTCCTCAGTAGTTATCAGTAGCATCTTTGAATGGCCAYGACCAAGTATCTGTGGGTGGGAAACCCTTGTTTTTTACATCTTCTCACCCATCCTTGACTGATCTACTCAGAGTGCTCCAAGGAGTGAGGAGACACGAGGCAACACCCATAAAAGCAGTGGATCTGGTGCAGGGCTGGGACTCCTAAGACACAACTGTGCAAAGAAACAATGTGTAGAACAGGGGGGAAAGTATGCTGATAATAAAATGGGTTATGCACGTCCTTTTTCACTTCACAGTTCCTGTTTGTGGGAGGTGCCAGACTAGTCTGAGGGGACAATTCAGGCACAGAGATGATATACAGTGTGTGTGGGAGAGCTATAAGATGCTAACTTCTCCCACCCTGTCTTGGCTTTTGTGACAAGCTGGTCACCTGCAAATTCAAGTGATGCATAAAGAGAAAAGGATTAGTTTAGGCCCAGGTCCGTGACTTTAAATGTTAGGGTTTTTTTTTTTTTGTTTTGTTTTTTTTCCCCTGTGTACTCCCCTGAATTATTTCATTTTGATCTAATGGTCCCACTGCTCTGACCTCTCCCCACCTGTTATGACTCAGCTAACTTAGAATACCAAAACCATTAAAATTTTACAGGTGTTTTATGTCCTATATGACTGTTTGAGATGTTACATATGTGCTGTGGAACTTCAATACAGTTTGGATGACAAAACAGTTTCTGATAAATAAAATACTAAGGAACCTGATATATCCTATTGAAAATTGTAGATCTAACATTACTGCTTATGTGGTTGTACAGGTTTATGCTGTGCTTTGATTTGCYTCTTGCAACTCATCCTTCTGAGAAACAGATCAATATGGAACAAGAAAGTCAAGGTATGATTAGGCTTTCACACCCTATGGCTTGTCCATTTGAAAAGATGTTTTCTGYTGTTGAATTTTCCTATCTGTCACATTTTTGCATCTCCCTATGTCTTCCAGATAGCTGGTTCTCATAAATTATGCAATGAGTGTACCACTCAAAATAAGGACAAGTGGTATTCTCCAAAGAATTAATTTGAGGCTTCAACTAGGTCATTCCTGTTTGAGGCCACATAGCCCATTATTTTTAACATGCCCCAGCGAAAATAGCCGTGCTGCAGAATGTCTGGGGAAATGAAGAAGTTCTTGAGAATCTGGCTAACACGTTTTGTACTGGAAAAGTTACAGAAACCATTGAGGAGGCGGCTATACTAGGAAAAAAAAAGACACAAAACAAATCTAACAGCTGAGATGAAGGATTCAGTTTTCAGAAACCAATGGGGTGTRATTCTTCAATTCTCTTCTGCATATTTCAGTATAAAATCAACCTCTCTCTGGGAAGGTAGAAGAGGAATGAAAGGAAGGATTCTATCTACAGCTGTCAGAAAGAAATGCACTAATCCATTTTACATCAGCCTTCCAAAGTTGGAGGTAAAAAAGGGCAATTTCAAAGTTCAGTTAATATTTCTCCCATTAATAATATTTTAAGTRAGACTTTAGAAGAAGTGCCATCTGTATTATAATCTGAGTACACTGAGTTGAATTGGACCCTTGCTGTTCACAAATACAGGTTTAGAAGTCCAAAAATACCCCAGGGCTAATTCAAGTGTRTTAAAAATCAGAGGAAAAACAACAYGTGTMTAACTCAAAGCTAAACATAATCCAAACAGTTTAGGTGCCATTTTTTCTGATGCCCTTTCAATTTTTACTTTTGTGGAAGGATATTCTCTTCTGCCACCAAACTTTGCAGCTTTGATGGCCACTCTTCTCTAGCTTTCCTTAGTAGCACAGGCAGCCCAGTGTGTTTAAGAGCAGAAATCTTGGCCTGGGGAGCCATGAGCCCTACTCAGTGAGTACTTCCAGCACGGCTTTTATTCCGTTCCTCWGTGCTGACCCAACAACCTAGCAAACATTTCATTATGTGGGCTCTGTGGGACATGTGGGATGCAGAACAGAGAGCATGAAAGGGTAGGAACACTTCACTATTATTTTCTTATTATTTTGCAGTTACAGAATGTTTGGCAAATGATGGTACACAAAGTTGCAAGGCAGATGCTATAAATTGGGTCAGTATGATATATATGTTTGCCAAAGAGCTGTTTAAGTACATTTTCACTGTTTCCAGCAAAAATAACAASAGAGAAGTAAAGACATCATGAAGTAATTATGTCATTTGGAAACAAAATATAGYAGGGATTTTTAAAACATACATGCGAAGGGAAGAACAAATTGAACACACACTATACTTGCAAACTTAATGRAAAAGGAGTAACTGATAGCACAAAAACAAAGCCATTAGCTTACCCTCAATTCAGTCTGAATCCAAATTATATCATACATAGAGTCACTATAGAGAAAGGAAAGGTGGAAACTGCTGTCTTTAGTTTGGACACCATTTTTAATTTCTGCTCATGGAGCCAGGGGGTTTGTAATGCCAAMCATTTTACAAACTGGGGATTAGTTAAAACAGTGGAGCACTGAAGAGAAAACTAATCGATTCAGCTATAACCCCTCATCTCAAATACAATAGTGCAGGCCTCAGTGTTGCCTAACCCCTGATGCAGGTTGCCACACAAGCATCCTCATTGCATGGTRGAGTTTCTCAGGCAGAGCTGTGTGRTGTTACTTCCCAAACAGTAATCTGAGGGGGTACACTATAAACACATCTATCAGAAAAAGCAGAAATGAAGCTGAATACATAAAATAACTTTTTTTTTGAGATGAAACCATGCACACGAGAGTAAGGGACAAATGGCCAATGGCAAAGGACAGAAGGAAAAAGCTGACAAAGGAGACTCTGTTGTAAATCTTGGGGGAACTTCCCTGTTCTGAGTGCCAGGAGACAGTAAGAACCAAGGCCACTTAATAATGGGCTGGACTGAAAGACTGTGGTTGTGACTAAGTCAGTCCTAAGTGACTAAATACGTCCTTTCCATCTCCAAAGTCTCCAATGAAACCTCTGCCCTAAAATAAAAATATCAGTATCTGTAGACAAGCCAAATCAGAAAGGGATGTTTCCTCTRGAAAAGACCCAAGGGCCTTGAAGGCAATGCAAATCAAATGATTTTGGTTTGGAAGGAATTAAATATTGTTATGGGCTGTGGAGGCAATCAAAATCCCATAAAGGAAACCAATAAATGCCYATTTACCCTAAAATGAAGAGGTGATATTAATCTGTGTGATGTGGTAAGAAACCTGAGGCATRTATTTAAAGACTCATGTATCTTTATGAATGCTATGCTTTGTTATCAGGCCCCATGCTGCTAGTCATTGAGGAGGCTTTACAGCATCTTTTTTTTAAGCAAAGGGCTGATGATTTTACAGATTTGCTAGCAGGTTTGTGTTACAGCTCCTAAGGGTATTTTCTAACATGCTACACTTGCCATGCTGTKTTCTATAGGCTCCCCTAGCTTGTTACTTCCTAGTGAGGATAGTGTTGGACCTGACTGAAGCTTTCAGTATCAAATTATATGTGGATAAATAGCCCTGTCTCTTCCACAAAGGGAAATATTTCCTATTTAACTGTATTTGCATTCCTATTTCCTTTATGCAAATACTTATGAGAGCTTTATGGCCCACTGTCTACAACATGCCACTTTTCATGCTGTTCCTTTTTTGGTCTGGAAAACTTTTTTAGGGTTTTGCTTTTTTTTTTTTTTTTTTAATACTACACTCTGCAATGCTGCATTACTCACAGCAATCTTCCACAATTTAACCATTTTATGGGACTGTTTAATGGCTTGAGTTATGCTGAGAACTTGCAAAGTCACAGGTTATCAGTGTCAAATGATCTAGTTTCATGCACTCATAAGGCCGTGTTCTGTTCTTCTTATAACATGGGCTCTTCTTTCTTGAGCTTTGTTCTGAGCATCCCCATGGTATTGTATGGGGCAAATCTCAGCAAAAGTAGAAAGGAAACTTCAGAATACCCAGGGAAGAGGAAAAACCTGTCAGAAAGGTTTCAAAGATTAGCAGGTCTCTTTGAAGCTGAGAAGGAAGCAGGAGTCTGGAAGTAAAAGATAGCTGTACTTTTGCCTTTAGCTTGGCCCCCGCTCTGTTTTTGTGCATATGCAGATGCATATGCGTGATGAGAAATTATTTTCCTCAGGACTTGCATTCTTGTTATTTACTATATCCCAGCAGYAAGATGTAATGTTCCAAGATCTCAGCTGGATTTGGCCCAATATTCTGAAATTAAGCAAGTAAATGGATGCAAGTCAAGTTGAAATATTTCATTGAACTCAGAAGTCAATTAAGTGATGCCATAGCTATTCCCTCAGCCCATGTTTGCTTGGCTTTCAGCAATTACTGAAATGAARTGCAGTGTGGCACTACAGACCTGGGCTCTGCTCCCACACATCAATTCCCTGTTCTTGTTCACGTTTCTGACCTCCAAGTGGGCTTTTCTTGATCTCTCCCCTGCTGCACACCAAGAACACCCTTTTGGCTTAGCGGGCCTAATACAGCACTAAAAATATTCTTGCAAGTTTTTGTTTTACATCTCTGGTAGGTCTGCATAGGTGGTAAAATAAAAAAGATTCTTCTAGTGGCTCTGCTGAGAAACAGAGCAAGTGCYTGTCAGAGCAGATGTGCATCCTGACCAGCTCTGAAGTTACATGGAAGCAAGTTCTATACTATCCAAGGCATGAGACAAATAACTGGCATTCCCTTTCTCCTTCCTAGTCTGCGTGGGTAAGAAAAACTGTCATCAATTATGTGGCTACAGTTGAGCAAATTCTTTGAATTTCATCTGATTTAACTAACTAAAAGTTTTTCTCTCATCTTGAGACAGTCTTCTGAAACTATTTATAAACTCCTCCCAATATGGGGATTTAAAATGATGCTTCCTGTTACCTAGTAGGGAGGCTTAGTGTCAGGCCTTGAGTTTTGGGAGTGGTTTGGGAGATCCTTTCTTCTTTCTTTTGATGCTGTTCTTSCATTTGTAAATAAAGCTTTCGTAGGAGAAAGGACAAAAATTCAACAGGACTCAACTCCTAAATGCACAATGTAGCCCACCCATGTATTCAGTCATTTTCAGTCAGCCTATCTTAATGACTTCTTCWCTACAGGAGACAGGACAGACAGGGWARAATGARGAGTTTATCTCAGAACAGCATGCACCAGATCAGTTAGACTGTTAGCATRTCTTGAATACTTGACTGCCTGTATCAGAGACTGTAAGTTATAAATAACCATAAAAGTAATTTTTCCATAAGCAGAATTATTTGCTTACTCATGTCTGCCAGCTGTCCAAAAGTGACAGGAAGCAAGGCAGCTTTAACAAAAACATAAACCAAGTACAGTTAGATTAATCTTCCAGACAATATATATCTGACATTCATACAATGCAGAACAATAAAAACAATAATAAAAAAAGCACAAGTGGTGTACTTTGTTCTAAATACAGAAGAGAAAAATGCACTTACTGCACCATTTCTAAAATGGGCTGACAGACTTTCATTGAGCTGAAGGAAYGTTGGCCACAAACCTCTGTTTAACGATGCAACTTCAGTATAACCAGGAGCTCTAGGTTTCCCAGGTAGAAAACCTGTTAAAACCTTTACTCCTAATGAAACTTCTAAATAGGGTTATAATTGTGCCAGGCTTTATTAGTGCCTATGTACCCTTCTATTGTAGACAGATCAGAGATTAAAAGAATCGTGCTTTGTCCTTCCTTTAAAGAAGGACTATTAAATTAAGCCTGGAATAAAAATAAATGCAGTTCCCCCAAGTGAAGCTAAAACGAAGAAATGATTGATGCTAACAGTCCTTTTGATTGTATAATTTCTATTTTCTCTCTACCATTTATAACATATCTAGCTCTTGTGATTGTTTGGAAGATGTGCTTTTGAGCTGCATTTATTGTTTGGATTTACATCATGGATCTGACCCAATGCTATGAGGATTTGCAGATCCTGTTTTTAGTRGATACCTGCTGAGGCAGCAGCACTTCATCTTTCTGTTTACTGCAGTGGTCTTGGAGCCAGGCTTTGGACATCATTTATAACTCTACTTCCTGTCCCTCCACTTTTTCTTCCCATGACAGTAAATAGCTTCCAGAAAGGAGAAATGCTGATAGTTTTAGCCCTAGGTTCAGTCAACAGAAACTTTTATACTCTTTTATATCACAAAAAAAGGTCTTATATTCAGCTCAATGCAAAATTGCTGCAGTACAAGAACACAGGTTGTGGAAGCCCAAGGTAATAAATTCTTTATTGTGGCATGCCTCCACACCTCTGCTTTGGTGCCAGTATCTGCAAAACTTGTTTTAGCTTTCTGTGTTGAGCTCACATGCTGAATGTGGAAGACACACATTTTTCTCATTCTCATTTCTCATTCCCTTCCTCATTTGGTGTCAATAACTATTGGAGAAGGAATCCCACWTTGCTCAGAAATTAAGACACAAGTGAGGAATAACTTTCCCACAAGCTGTGGGTTAAAGATTAAAGATGCAGTTAAGCATTTCAATTATGCTGAACTGCATGGTTGAGAAACATGTCAAGTTAACTACAGAGATTGAAATATGTCTCTGCATTCACATAGATAAAGGAAATTAATTTTTAACACAGTGAAAATCTTGAAAACACTGTGTGAGAAGAAGCCCTATTCTGTACCATGTTATGCTTTTCTCCTGAGAAAGTGTGAGTACATATTCCTGAAACCGAGAGCACATTTTGGAAGGGAGCCTTTTCCACCACTGGATGCAGAAGTGTTTAATTGTTTGGAAATCCATCCACTTARCTCCAAAAACTAGCAATAGCAGCATCAATTTTTCCACAAGGAAAACCTTMTTTGCCTTTCCAGAAAGCCATAGTCCCTTGAAAAACTGGCGCTGCTTGACTTGACAGCAGGAATGGCTCCAGCTGGAGGCAGTGTGGTGCCTGCTGCTGCTGAGCTGCCTTCCCAGGTGCTGGAAGGAGCTGAGAGTTCCAAGCCTTTGAGTGCTCAGGTCATGTGTTGTTAGTTCATGACCCTTTCATTTCAGCTCTGTTGCCATTTCTGCCTGGTGCAAGGGTTGCTACAGCCCACAGATGAACAGGATCCTCTCCTTTCCTTTTGAACTTAGTTTCATTGTCCTGAGTAAGAGGAAGTAAGGTAGCACMRGGAAGAACCTGGRTAGCCACAGCACCCTGYGGTGGTGGGGCACAGCACTGGCTCYTGCACTCCTCTCAAGGCCGTGGCAATTTTTTTTTCTGTCTGCATTGCCTTCCATCAAAGGCACAGGGCCATCTTCCCTGAAATTGGGTGGCTATGTTTCTGCTTGCTTGTGTGGAGTAAAATGAGGAAGAGACCTGGAGATGGGTAGAAGCAGCAATATGTCCCTATGCCTAGAATCTCTTGGCATCCATGAGTGGTGCACAGAAATTGTGTGCAGATATGTGAAGTGACTATACTCCTGTTATTGGAGAGGGAAGAGGAGTTCAAGGAGGAAGGGGAAATCCTGGCATGTTTGGAGGCTTGCTTTATTTCTGAATCAGTTTTTGCAGAAGTCACACTCTAGCCAGCAGTGTGGGGTCTCTTCCAGCAGTGCTTTTAAGGGTAATGCAAAACCCATCACAGCCTAGTGCCATTGCAGAGTACAACTTGGCAGCCTGCAGCATCAATGGGAGCTCCCRGCCTGTTACCAGGGACCAACATCCAAAAATACACTGAAGGCCTAAATATTCCTACACACACTGCATACCATTCAATACTTATAGTTCCAGCCTCCAAGTACAGCATTTGGGAGGAAGCTGCTGGGCTCATTTTCTCAAGACAGGAAAAACATATTTCCAAACAGGTTTTAGCCCAGCTTGTTCATTCTGCCCCGAACAGATTCCCAGAAAAGCTGCATCATGACATCTCCTGCTGGACTCAAAGCAAAAGTCATGCACTCATAATGTTCCCTGCCTTGGAAGGAAACAGCTCAGGAAGCAGACAGGTGCAGGACAAACTGCATAGCAGAATTTTGCTTTTTCTTTCTTTAACAATACCCATGATGGTGGCAAGGAGGGAAAAACAGATCAGTCCTAACAACCTTTTGACATTTGGCTCAGATTATCAACATGAAGAGAGGAAAACTAYTTTCCAAAGTATATACACTGAAAGGCTTCTGTCACTGAGCCATCATGTGCAGAAGAAGCCCTCACAAATGTATTAATTGCAGACAGTGAAGAGCTACTAAATTATCTTTCCTTGAAACTAATATCAAACTACAACAAGGGAAGGTTTTTCATAAGCATTAGATTAAATGGAACAAGATAATTACTAGTTTATCAGATTAATTAGTGGACTTTGCCTCAGATACAAGTGGAAACACCTGGCTTCAGGGGCATGGTGGGATTGGGGGATGTTCAGGTACCTTGCTGCTCTGCTTGAAATATGGACATTAACTCTGTGTYCTGACACTGCTGTATGATAGAAAGTGTGTGGATTACTCATTTCCTGAAGAGGTTCAGGGCCCTGGAGAAACCTTCTGGAATCTTGATTTTGGAGGAAATATTTTATTCTGTTTTCAGTTGAAGTACACCAGAACAGRAGTCTTTGAGAAACAGTGAAAAGGTGGTGGTGTATTACTGTGGTGAAACAGGCTGAAGTCCAGTGTCCAATACTTCTTGCACAGGAATTCATAATGGATAAGTCCCTGTTAAGTCACTGGACAAAGAAGTGCTTTGATATTTTTGTTTGTTTTACTTTATAAAAATGTGTCCCTGCTTTTATTGTTTCCTAAATAGCATGAAATACATCCAGTTAAGTATGTACAAATGATGTATGCTTTCTTGTAATCCCTTTAATTTAACTATAGCAGTTTAAGAAGCTAGGGAATGGTCTTGGGCACTGCAGCAGGAAAACACAGGAATTGAAGTTGTGCAAGAAGAAAAGGCCAAGCCAGWCATTCCACAGTTTGTTTGTTGAGCCAAGAACAATAATTGGTCTATTTTAAAAAGAAAAATGCACCTGTGAAGATATTCTGTTTTGAAAGATCATTAATATTTCAGTGAAGTTACAAAATGTCACATCAGCTTGGTTGTCCATGTTCAGGGGTCTTTATATAATGTTCCGTTGAGTGCTATGGGTACACCCATAGCATTRCTTCACACTCTTGTCAAGGCACATCACTGACACTTTTAGGCCTCTTGATCATTGATTTACTCATTGATTTAAAACAGAAAAAGGAATAGAAAAATATAGAGGAAGTTGGTTCAAGTAATCTGTGATTTGTATTATGTCCTTTCTTGATGATTACTCTGTACATAACCATTGTTAGAGCAGAAATTAAAAAGATGCATGCACTTTCCAGTAATTAATTTAGTAGTTACATATAGTTGTGCTGCATGTAGGATGTCATTCATACAGGATATTTTTCAGTCTCTACACTCAAGACCATGATCTCTTCAAATTTGTCAGCCTATAGCAAGAGACAGGAAAGGACATTGAGAGACAAAACTGCAGAGGAAATAGCACTGGCAATTCAATAAATATCAGTCACTTTTCCAAGTCAGTGCTAAAGGTTTACCTTTAGTACAGTGTTAAGGGAAACAGTGCAGTTACAGTGGCTGAGAAACCCTCCCAAGTGTGTTCCAGTGTCTTCCTAATGAGTAGAGGGCTGAGGAATGTATAAGGGATTCTCAAAGCCTGCTTCCTTGTAGAAGGAAAATTGCCTTGGCATGGGATCTGTGCAAGACAGCTGCAGGCTGCTCCCTTGGGAAGCCCTGCTAGGCTCCACCAACAGAGAGTGGAGCCAGGGATAAATGCTGAGAGCTCAACCTCTGCATTGCTGCAGATGTTTGGAGTGGCACAATAGTCCTCTAGCACAGGCTGGGATGCAGCCCAGGTTTTGAACTGTCTRCATTACATTACAGTTACAGAGATAATCAGGTGGACAAAACAGCATTTTGACATTGCTCCCTCCCTGACCAACACCCTCACTCAGTGAGGTCCAYGTGGACACTCCTTACAAAAGAGAACTGGGAAGAGAGCCACATTGCAGTTGACTAAAATTGGTCAGCATGGATGATTCTGATGCTGCTTGTGTCTGCCACAGACCTCTRAGTGGGGTTTCTCAAAAGCAAAGTGCAGGTGGTTGATGTCTTTGGTCTAAGGGGAAAAAGTCTCTTCTTCCCACAGAATACTGCTATCTATTCTGTTCTTCCCCTGAAGTATTTCTGGTGCGACAGTAGTGTGTTCAGGTCAATACCATGTTTGCTCTTTTTCCTTTTCCCRCAGGATGGATTGTAGTTTTTGTATATACAAGAAATACCCAAATCTAGACTTCAAGAAAATCTCAATCACTACATTTTCAGTACCCYAAATCACACTGCACTTTGTTCAGTACATTTTCCAGGTAAGTTTACATGTTAAATTAGGCATAAACCCCTTCATTTTAATATTCAATTTACTAGCAGCTAGTTTTTATTACTTTAGGCTGAATTTTTAGGATTAGACTACTATAAAGCCCTCAGATACGAAAAAAATCCCAAGGAATGAGAATTAGTGATATTTATCAGCTTTTTAAATTGATATTTAAGCCCAAGAAGTTTATGAGATATGACTGGAATCTATATAATATTGGTCTACAATAAACAAATCARACTTTATTTGCTTTTTTTATACTTAAGACATGGTGTATACATAATAACTAACCTAAGAGAAATTTAATCATCTAATCCTTAATTTAAATTTATCCTGGATAATATTTAGAGTTAATCCATGTAAGATATTTAGCTAAACTGTCAGCTTTTCAGTGTGTCATGTTTTTGAGAACACAAAGTAAAAAGTGTAAACATTTCAAGGAATGTCAATGGATAGTTTTAATTTAACATATCATTTTTCATTCAGCAACTGAAAAAAAGAGTCATGTTTACTTTTTTATTGTTAGTATTGCTCAGGCTTTCTGAAAGAGTCAACTGAAAATGTTCTTTTTCCATAATGCATCAGAATGTTCTGAGTTAGTAGGTCAAAATATGTCAGAATAACTGCTCTGAAATGTCAGTCAAAATTGCTGACACAAATTAAAACTTGTGGATTTTATGCATTATCAAATGTATCCCAAAAGTAATTTTCACAAAACCCTCCTTGTTTTACAAATTAGAAGCAGTTCTTTGGCATGTCCTTGAGAGCTTTGTTCCCTGCTGCTGATGTAGAGTCTGCCTTGTTCACCTAAAATGAGGCAAAACTTAATTTATGCCAAATAATTGGCATGCATTGACAGAGACTTCAACTAATTGGAAAGAATTCAAAGATTGTTCTGTCATGAAGTAATTAAAAAAATTCTGAGTTTGTCACACATATTTGGACAGACAGCAGTAGTAACATTTTACTTGAATATGTTAATTCAAATGCATATTCAAAGCAGGGAAACTGGAACAATTGTACATCCTTTCTGCAGGCATTTTGCATAATTTATGTTAAATTGAGTTGGAGAGTGGGCAGATCTGGATTAGAGTTTGAATACCTTACAATCAGGTACAAGACAAAGGGGAGTTAAGTGTAACAGAATTTGCATTTTGGCTGGTATGGAAGCTATGAGTTCTGCAGTGTGGAACTTAAATTCGGAGCATCAAGGTAGGGCAAACGACTGTCCTGTGCAAGTTGCTCTGAAGAAATTTTATTTTATATTTTATTTACTTTGAGTGAGGCATCAGTGTTCCTCATGTGATTGCTTCTCTAACTCAAGGATTTTTTTTTCTGCTGAAAACTTTATGACACTAGTACATTTGATGGAAAAGATAGATTTCATGAATGACGTTACTCAATTTCAAAGAAAATTTGATATCAGCTGCAGTGCACAGGTGGGATAAAAATGAAGATTGAAAAGGTTTACAACTGCTTTGCAAACTCTGGGAAAATACTGAACAAACAAGTCATTAAGGGATCTATTATAGAATTAGAGACCCATATAGAAAAATCAGATTAGATTAGATCCTGCTGTAAGCTCAGGTTTAATTGTAAGCTTTTGGCTAAAGTGAAAAGTTGTCCTCATGCAGACAAGTAGTTTGGTAGCAGAGATAGGTGACAGCAGAGTTGCTCTTTTTTTGATGTCAAGATACTAATTTTTGACGTGATAAAAACACTCTCTGGGCTGCTCATTTTGTGACTCACCATTTGGGAATTTATCGTTCTCTTTTACCCTAGAGTGAGACAACTGAGACTTGACCAGACATGGTGAAAAAATAAAAAATTAGACTGTACTACAGGATTATTTCAAAGTAGAATTCAATCTTAAAAGAACCAGCAGAAAGATAATGCTAATTTAGAGTAAAAGTAAGGTAACAAGATTAAATTTATGGCTGAGGAATGACCATGCCATGGTTAATCTCACTCAAAAGAAAATAGAACCTGTATGCCAAGTAGTAAATATTGTCAATTACTTATGAYAGGTATAGAAAAAAGAAAGGGTTTATGCATTGTTTGTTTTTACTGGAAGTCACTGTATAACTCTTTTACATTACTAAACCTCTATATAAGTATAATCTGTAATCTGGCAGATGTGGAGAGGAACCAGAGCAGTTTTGGTGTGAGAGTAATATTCTTGACATGAAAAGAGCTCCTGGTTTATGGAAGAGACAAAATATATCAATACCTACCTGTGATACAGAAAAGGTTAATATTCATGAACTTGAGCTGCAACTGAACTAATGATAGGCTCATCAGTTTAATAATAAAGTGTTTATAGAGTWTCATTTTGGGAGCAGCACCAGGAGAAAAATGTGACTGAAGCACGACCTTTTTGCTGTTTCTCAGTTGCTGGAACAACAGAGCAATTTATTCCATCCCTCTCTTAAGTTTAGCACATTCTCCATCATAAATCTGGACACATCTGCTGGCTGGCACACAGGGACTTTTTGTCAGCCTGAAAATTGCCAGCTTCTTTTATGCAGGTATATGAAGCGTGCTGTCTTTTCTCTCTACTACTGTGCCTGCAGTCACAACCCCCAGGGGCCAGCTAAATGAACTATATTTCCTGCTGCTTTCATGCATGGAAGYGTGTGACTTGAAGAGATAGGCAAACTTTCACAACACCTTTCTAGCAAAATACCCTGGTGTTTTTAAGTGTTGTGCTTTGAGCAACTACACTGTCATCTTTCTTCCCTAATTTAAACAAAAAATCACATTTGTAACTGTAAGATGATGTTTGAAAGGAGAAAAAGTTCTATATAGCAGCCAGCTAAGGTGTTCACCCCTGTCCTTAAAGTGGGAGAAGAGCTATTTTCCAGCTTGTGACTGAATTTCCAGTCCTAATGCCAGTGGTTCCCATTTCTGAATCATCTTTGTCAGGAAAATACTTCATCTGCTGAATCAATGTGTACTGCTCTAAATCTATATAGAGTACTGTTCAAGCAGGCAGCAATGTTATATACATTCCTGTGCTGTTAGCTGAAACMTGGAGGCTACCTCATTTAAAAGGAAAAAAATGCAATAATTTCTTCTTAACCAATCAGTTAGTTTGTTAAACTGAAGGAAAGTGAAGGAAAATCACAATGTTTCTTTGRATTTTGCCATCTACCTTTGTACCTATTCTTTGTACCTTTGTACCTGTTCTTTACAAGARAATAATGTTGTATCAGATAGGAAAAAAAGTAATTTTARAATCACACAGWATATTTTAAAARTRTATTGGYGTGAATTTKCAAGGTGTCAAAGTCAAGGGTTTAAATCACAGGTGAAGAAGYTGCCTTTCCAACTCCCATTTAGCTCTTTTTGTTTATACATTTCATTATAACATCATATATTTGATTGCTATTTCATTCTGTTTAGAGGACTGAGCTTGCCCATTAAAAAGCAATTTCCTTTGGTGACCTGTACTTTTATTAGTGTGGTCTTGTCAGATGCTGCCTMAAATACAGAATTATTAACTTATTTGTGGACTGCCTCCCATGAAGTCAGTAGAAAGCAGAATTATTACCCAGAMTTCCACAAATGAACCAAACAGTGCAACATCAGGGCAGCTCATTGCCTCAGGTAGTGAAGGGCTTTTTCAAAGCATAAAGAAGTTTCAAAGTATGAAAAGGTTCTCCTGTGGTTTGCCTGCAGTTCTGYAGATTGGTTTTGGACTCARTGATCTTAAAGGTCTTTTCCAGACTAAATGATTCTCTGATATGCTCRTGCCCTCACAGGACCCCTGGGATGAGTAGAGTATCAGCCACAGACACTTGTACATTGAGCAGCAATGAGTTTTATATTATTTTTCAGGGTGGTATTGTGTTGCCTGACACCATCCTTTCTGGTTTCTCTCCAGGAGATAGGTAATCCTGTACTTCATTCACTCAATTCCATACAGCTGCTGCCAGGGGTGAGGCAAGTGCAAACAAACAAATTACRTTTTCCTTATGKATTTCACWGAACACAGAATGATGCAAAAGCCCACAGGGTGGGRGGTGAACTGTGCCACATGAGTAGAAGTTTTGCATAGCAATATAAGGATGAAAATTAGGCTGCTTCCAGCCACATGAATTATGAGYTTTCTAACATCTTGAAGTGTGATTCTGAAACTGGAATAAGATAGACAGCCTTTATACCTCTCACAGTACAAGAAAGGATCCTTGAGAAGCTGTCTGTTACAGGARTAGAATATGGAACAGGAAACATCACCAGCATCTTTTCACATGCAAACAAAGTGGGGGTCTTGTGCAAAGACACAAGAGAAAATGACAGCCAAGATTACAGAGACTGGTTTTGACACCTGTTTTCAAATGCTTTGTAGATTAAATTACAACTACAGTTGTGCAGGCAGCAACTGAAATAATGCTGACATTTGTTTGTTAGGCAGAAAGAGAGCATTTGCAGGRTAAGACATGTTTTCTTGTAAACAATGCAAATACAAAAATACCATAGTCATTTTGCTATATGCATTTTAAGTGTTTGTAATATTGATACTGACTGGTCCTGTTCTCTCAAACATTTCTGCTATGTTCCTCTTGAATGAAGGTCTCTGCCACACAGTAAGGGAAGAGTCCTTTCACATGACTTCATGCTCCTGAGGACAGAGCTGAGTTTCCCCAACWGCATAGGCACAATGGTTTAGATTTCTAAAGGAAAAGTACTCAATTTACACGTTGAGAAGCACACGTGACAGGATTTTCTGCAATCTGCCAAATTCCTTGGGCACAGAAAAGCATCCAGCCAAGATGACCTTGAAGGATCTCTGGTCTTCATTTGTCATTTTATCTGTCACACAGCTACCCAGTCAGAACATCCAATGAGACTACAACAAGCTTCAGTAGCTTTATGTTCCATTTTAATATCCAGCACATGCCCAAGAGGTCTCTGGAGAATACCAACTCTACCTGAACTCTCAGGAGCAGATTTGGTGTGGAGCAAAGATTTAAGACAAAACCCASTAAAGTTAGTGCTGGGCTTCTTTTGCTTTCTCAGTTTAAAGACAGATTTCCAAAAGGCAGTAAGCAGCTCTTTTAAATCAGCCCACACACCCTCTCACTAGCAAAGGGTTAATTGTGCATCTGCATATTCCAGGGATTTGGTCAGTCTGACTTTAAAAGTGGCATATCAGGTGGCTTCATTTCACCTGCTGAAATGGGGCAGATGTTGAGGGGCTGAAGTGGACAGGCAGGAGAAATATCTWTGCCTTCACAGAATCACAAGATCAGGTTGAGTAAATTATACACTAGGTTKGAATTAAATTGTGCTGTAGTAACTTGATTGCTAAGAAAAATAATTACAGTATTACTAGGTGAAGAGACATGAAATAAATGAGTTAATTACATGCCCACTTACCTCTGTGCTAAGCATGATACATCAAAATGAATTTATCTATGCTTATTATAGGCAGAGTATAGCTCYATGGAATACATTACAGAGTAAATTATTTTGCAATCTATTTCGTTCTGTACCTTTTTAAAATTCCACTCTCAGTCTAAATTGCCTGGCTCATAAAATCACAAGGACAAGGAATGCTAATAAAGAGGACTAAACTAGAATGTGTATGTGCAGTTAAGAGTGAATATTCAGAAACAAAAGCAGTTAATATTGTGCCTCCATTAACAACTTYATGCATTATCTGAAACTGGAATTAAGCAGCCTCTTAACAATGAGGTGTACAAATGATACTAACTCAGAAAATTTGGTGTACCCCAGACTAACCTGCCAGGAATGTAAAACATAGGAATATGAGCACAAAATAACAGGTAGTTTCTGCTATCTCCTTATGTGGCCTACTGCTGCATGCATTTTTAAATTACCATATTCTGAGGTGACATTGATGAAAAGMCCAATCTTTAGGTATTTCTAGGGTATCTTGCAATTATTCCATCCCTTAGAAATCAGGCATCACTGATTAGTCCTACCAGGGGTTCTGCCTCCTTCCCCTGGACTTCAGTAATTCCTTGAGCTTGTTTCCAAAGTTGRAATGGTTTGAGAGCAGGCCTGGCTCTCAAATCCACATGAAATATCAGTTTCTGTGTCCCAGTGACATGGTTTCCCCTTGTGATTGCTGCACTCTTCATGACACCACTCATTGCTCTTGATAGTGAAGAGTATTTTGCATTGGGACTTTAATTTCACTGGTTCCTTGTTGATTTAAAGAATGTTGGTATAGACAATAAAGCAACAACTTCTCATATATGGTTTAAGTGGTTAAATTGATGGATTCCATTCCCTTTTYCTGATTGTTATAGAAATTGCATTCATTCATCTAAAGTGCTTGAACWGAGTTACAAAGCACAATCATCTCACAGTTTGGGGGAAATACCACATTATGCAAAGCAGAAATATATTGAGTTCCACACTTATGCTGAGAAAACTTTTTTTAAGCAAGCTTTACATTTCCACTTGTCATTTTTTCCAGGGATATGAAATAGTACACTGAAATCCCTGTAAAGTCCTGCCAGAGAGAGAGAACTTCTGGATTTCTACAGCACTTTGAGCTTTCACTGCATGCTGTGTCTATCCTATGGACAGAACAATTTGATCATGTACCACATTTTGCTTCAAACCAGCATAAAAAATAATGAAAGAGATAGTGACCTTCAATTTTCAGAAGGCTGGTGTAGTTTTTGGAATATCCCTGGGTTACCATATGCATTTCCACGCACTGTCTAAACAAGGTTTTAGTCTGTCCTCTGTTACAGCTGTTTCTCATTTCCATCTTGCAGATGCTATCTTGCTTACAAGGCAGCTTAGTTAAAAAGCTGTGTTGACTCATAAGACTAAGATGTCCAACATTCAGTTTGATGGAAAAGTGCATAACCCCTTTATCATCCACAGGGCAAAAAGCTTGCAGGGGGAGAAGATTCTAGGTCCAGAGGTRGTGTCAAAGCTCCCTTTTTTCTGTGAAGCACAGTCAACTATTAAAAGTCTAAAAAATGTGCTTATTCATCTTATTATTGTGGAAAATCCTGGTGACTCACTGCATGGGCGAGAGAAGATGGTTTAGTTTAGTTATTACTGTTTGTAATTGAGTCCTCTGTTAAGATGGAAACAAAACAGAAATAATACAGAAGATTCCCTCAGTGTACAGGAGTTAAGGAGCAGGAGAGCATTTACAGGCACATCCCTGAATCAATGTTAACACTGAATAAATGTGCCTAAGACAAAAAGAAGGGAAAAAAAAAACAGAAAAAAGAGAGGAAATCTTAGTCTTTCCCCATCCTCCCTTGAGCCAGGAGTTGGAACAATGGAATTTCCCTAGTGGGGAAACAAAGACATAATGTCTAATTGCTAGGACATAAAGACTCAGAGGGAGAGCATGCGGTGGCCAGGGGAGCGGAAGAGCACTGACCCAAATGGTCAGAGAGACAGRGAAAGAATCTCAGTTCAGAGCATGCACAAACAGTTCAAGAACCCAAGCACAGCCAAAAGAAGGCTCAGGAGTATTGAGGCAAAGCAGACAAGTAGTTGCTAGTCTGGATTTTATACATTTGTCTATCTGAACGCACACAGWTATCCTCCAAATAACTAAGGAAAGGCAAAACTTATTAATCTCATTTCCTTTTGACTTCAAGCCATATGTACTCCTATAAATACTGAGATTTGAGGGCAGATTTGCTCAAACTTCCAGGGAACAGGGAGAACAAGCCTGGGTAATGMAAATCTAGGACAGGGCATACAATTCTGATGACATTGAGAAACAGGGAATTAATTTCTTTCAGTCCATGCTACAGGAAAATAGGAGCTGAAAGCTATTATTGAGAAAGCACTTGGCTGTTGGAGTGGCTCCTACACAGAGCAGACTCACAATTCCAGCCAGTGGGAACCCTACAAGGTTGTGAAAGAGGACAGAGTTTGTATCAGAAGATAAGGAAAAGAGTTGTTATTGGTGAAGGATTCACTGAACTCTGTTTTTCCTTTTATTCCCAAACCTGATTCCCCTGAAACTTGAGAACTCTTGATTCAAGTCAATAACCTTCAAATCAGTTGCCAGTTCCTTCCTGGGGAAAGCAAGCTCAGGAGCAGAAGCAGAAAGTAAGCAGGGAGTAGRAGTTTCTTTTTTACTTGATAAATTTTTGCTATGCACATGACTCAGGTGCAAATTCTCTTTTTATCCTCTGAACYCCCCAATATTTAGACTTCAGCCTTTGAGGGAATAAATGTAGGTTCCCAGCTTTAGTTTCAGTTTTTCAAGGCCAACATACACTACAGCATGGAGAATACCAAATCCTAGAGAAAGCAGAGAACTTAAAAGGGGTCAGAAAAGAAATGATGGAAGCCTTTCAGAAATTATAGTATTTGATTTAGAAGGATATGCTTGAGTCAGGAGGACACACTAGGGTACTGGTGGYATAGAGAGTCAAACAAATCATACAGGCTTTTAATGAGGAAGTAATTATATGGGGTTTTTTCAGAGCTTTATAAGCACTAATTATGACTTGCTCCTAAATTTTCCAGGTGAATAAACAGAACTAGGAACAGATTAGACAGCTTGCTAACCTCTGTGAATGAGTCAGCAACAAGCTTAGCAGCAGGTCTTTTGAGTTTGTATTGATTATTGCCCTGCTTTAAACCTTACTCAGTGTGGAAGGGACTSAATACCTRTGAGGCAAAGRAAAGTTACTTTAAAATATTTATGGKAAAGGYACTGAGTAAGAGTGCTAGCTTTCTGTACCTTTAGTTTTTATTTTAAATTTCCCTTTCATTCTCAAGAAGCAAAAATGAGGTTGGACTCTGTTTTATTGGAAAAGAGGAGACCTCTTTGATATGTTTACATGCCATTAGTCACTGCATCTGGGAGGTAAGTTGCCCTTGGCTTTCTGTATCTGTCCCCAGTGTAAGCAGATAAAGTCAACTGCGTTCCCAGTGCCAGGATTCCACAAGCACAAGGGCCAGCCCTCCATTTCTCTTACATCTCTCCCTTCCCTGCAATCTCTTCAAAAGATCCTGTGCACTAGAAGAGCCAAGTTAATTATTTTAAAGGTTCCAATAGTTTATTTTTCAGAAAGATTCTCAGACGTATGAATCACCAGGAATAACCGTAGTTCAGGAAAAACTTCTGGGAGTTGGATGTAACTGCTAACACTTGGTCAGAATCAATTATATGGGACCTGGAGGCAAAGGGAAGGGGAAAAGCAAAGCCTTGCAGTGCCCTTTGAGCACACAGCAAAGCCAAGGAGGCATATTAGCTCAGCTTAGTGACAAAAAAATACCCCAAACACAAAACAACTTGGTCTACGTTTTTGACCCTGATTTCATTATCTTTGTGTTAAAGCAGAATTGACATGCACTTATGCTGAACCCTTCTTTGAACAAGAGCTTTGTTGAAAGGGGGAAAATCTGGTTATTTTATTGCATTTTTCCTTTTCTACTTTTGAGTGATTTTCTCAGGCTTTTAYAGTGGTACAAGCTAAGCCTTCATTGTTAGTCATACAAACCTTATGCCCCTAATAAAAGCTCAAGCAACAAAGAGTAGTTTAAATATTGAATAAAACCAGCAAAACTAGAACACAGAATATCTGTGCCACCAAAGTATGATTCTGCAMTGAACAGAGTATTCACAGGATTTGTGGTAACACTATATGGAATCAATTTATGCCTGGCAAGGGAAATAAAAGTATAACATTTCTTGTGCGAAGATTTTTCCACATTCACTGCAATAGTGTGTGTCATTAGGTACATCTGTGACAAAAACATCACTTAAAGCAGGCTAGGAAAGAGAAACCTTGGCTCACTTACCCTATTACTTTATCCCTAGGGTTTGCCCTGGTGCACTTTTCCAGTAACATGATATTTGGATAGGCTCTGTATTGTCTTATATAAAAGAAGTTACTATAAAAGCCATCTCCCTGCACTYTATGACTTATCTGTAATTATTTCATTTGGCTTACAAAGTTATATCCAGTAATTTTATAAAAATTTACAGATTAGTCCATGTRAAATTGGTCATAAATTTTTATAKATCTGATTAATTAGCAATTTTTCTYTGTTTAAGCTATAAATTGTAATCCACCAGTGTCTTTGTGGACTGAAGATTCTGCATTGGGAGTTGTCATTTGTGGTTTTATGGTAAAGTATAAATTACCTCCTAGTGTGACTATATATTTTCATTAATGAAAAAACCAATTGCAATTATAAAGTGTTTTTAAACATTTTCACTGCTATAGCWTTATTTCATATTCATGTCAACCTTAAGGTTTTAAAAGCAAGTATAAGTCAATTTTTTTGTATTTCAAAAAATGCAGAACAGATTTGACCTTAAAACACCCCACCCATTTTAATGTTTTCTCCCAAAGACTCRGCAGCAGCCAGTACCATACTTTGCTGAAATACATTTTATACTTATGAGTCATTTGCTTTGTATTTAATTGAGTAAGGGAGAAATGCAGAATTAAGTTTGAGAGAGGGACTAGTTCTCCAAGCATTTTGTACAGAGTACATGKTAGATGTCACCCTCATTAGGACTCATCTGTGAATCTTTAGTGAGGGGAGGAGCTTTTGAYAAGAGGAGGATTTCAACCATTTAGTACTTCCTGGGGTTGATATCAAGCAACTCCATGCACAGGATGCTGATGTGAGTCCTGTTCTCACAAGTCTTAGTCAATCTTGTTTTGTATTTTGGAATTCTGTAACACTTACTGGGCAATAGAGGAGCAAATACCAAGGTGTACAGGACCCTCCACTGCAGGGAGGTCAGGCTTTTGCAGCAGTCATTACTCAGTTTGGGTGAGGAAGAGTTGAAATGTCTGTGAATAGCAGACTTCTATACTGGTAAGGTGTGAAGGTCATTTTAGATTACTTCACATACAGTAAATWGGCTGTCTTTCTTTCCACCCATTCCTTGCACTTGTTTATACTCTGCAGTCATAAGTGAACTTTTTTTCTCCGAGAATTCATACTGTAGGAAATAAATTTCTTATTGTGCAGATTTCCTTGCTTTCAAATGAAACCTTAGAGTTCCAGACATCACTTTTCAGCTGACACCAAGGCTTACTGCAGTAAGCTAACAAGAAGTTCATAATAATAGAATGTTGTAAGAGCTGCTCCAATAAATCCGATYCTGAAACTTGGTTGCCCCTCATGTATGTGTATATAATAGATAATGTATTTGCAATTCCTATTTGAATAAAGCTCTTACTTTACCCTTACCCTGCTGRCCTTGGGTAAGGGTGAAATGAGACCTTTTGATTCAATATGCCTGTATAACTTGCTATCAGAATGAAAGAGAAAAAAGAATTTTTTCTTAGTCTACAATAGCAGATAACAACATCAGGACATTCTAAGGAGGAAGCTGGTAGAAACCCAAGAGAATTAAATTGTTTCATAGCAGGCAGTTGAGTTTCTAAGCTTGTCCTACTGCAAAGTAACTGTCCTTAACTACAYTTTATTATATTAAAGGGCAGAACTGATCTACCCAACCTTCCTTCTTCATAAGTGCAAATGCTGATGTGTCATCTATTGAGGGGACATTAGGACTATGCCACTAAGCACCTGACCTTTGAGATGGCACAGTTGAAATTTATCATCTTTAAAATCTTTCTGTTTCTTGATAACTATCAGTGACACTGAAATGTTCACCCCTCTGGAGCTGCCCCCAGAAACACTTGGAATAAATGGGAGTGCATGTCCTGCTGTATTGTCTCTGATCCTACCAAGAGTTCTGCTGATATTGTTGAAGATTCTCTGTGCAAGTACAGACTGATAATACCTGTGTTTATGGAAATCACTCTTTCTTATGCCAGAACTGATGAAAAAGTCCAAAGTAAATTCAATTCTCACAAACCACATATTTTTACCCATTTCTATGGGTACGTCTAAGCTGGCCTCTAGTGCTTCCAAAAACCCCAGGATATTCCAAGGTCTCTCAGAATAACTGAAGAAAACTTGAAAAAATATTGTAGCTTTTGTGCACAGGCAAGTCTGATAAATTCATTGAACTGAACAGTCCATTTCAGAGCTCACAAGTGCAATACCAGTCCCATAACAGACGATGGGAAATATTTGTTACTCCCAAGCCCTGCATATGTCATGTGCATTTCAAGTCCTAGCAAGGATCTAGTTCCCATGACTTCAATTCTGKATTTAAGAGGCAATGTGACATATGGTTTTTAATATTTCYCCAACAAGGTATGATTTCCATGAGYTCAGTATACCTGTCACTTTTAATCCAGATTTTAAGAAGAAAATTAAATTTCATGGTTAAAAAATAAATTATGGAATGCTTGAATCTTTTCACTTGGAAAGGAATTTGCAAAAATAGTTTCCATTCTTCCAAACTTCAAAGGAAAGAAGTATCATAAAGGAAAAATTGGAGAGATGAAAAGCCAACATGTATTTCAGCATGGATTGTCCAGCCTCCCAAGCATCTACTCAGTGATTTATGTAATAGTGAGGCTTGTGGAAATCATTCTTCTTGGGCAGCAGCAGGACCAGAGCTGCCAAAAGTTGGTGTAATTAATACCACACTTGTGCCCCAATTACTGTCTTTCAACCCTGTGTAACCCCACTGTAGTCAGTAGCAGAGTATAGCATATTGTTCKGCAGTAAATAGGAAATGTGTTCTAGACTTATTCAGCCCTAGGAAGAAGATCCACTGGTGTCTGTAACTTGCACTGTGTTCTGCCCCTCCACATGCCACGTCCTGAGCGACTCTTAATTCCAGGGCCTGTTCGTTTGCGTGTGTAATTTGTTCTTGGTTTTCTGCCTGTTTATGTTGCTATGAATCTCAAACTACTCGTTAAGCCATGATAACAGAAACAAAAATATCCTCCCCCTGCCTCTTGCCTCTCTCTGTGTCTCTCTCACAACTRCCAGAGGAAGGACAGTGAAGTAAGGAGGGGGCCAGACAAGCCATCTCTGTTATTAATAATAACACTGAAGGGAGGACTGGGGGAAATAGCTGCTCTAGAAATTTCTGGCTGCTGGATTAAGCCAATATGTTCTCCCTCTATCCACATGTATGTGAAATGCAGCTTCGCAGAGATGTTGTCATCTCAGAGYTTAGGGGGGTCCAATTACACAAAAATTACAAAAGTTTTCCTGTATTCTTTTGCTATGATGTTTATTTCTCCTGTTTGTTGAAAGGATGCTTGGGCCCAGGTTTGTCACATGTGTGAGTAACAACCATCCCCAGCTGGGTCATTTGTGCTGGAGTACTGGGGAGGAGGGTGTTAAGAGGAGAGATCAAAGCAGCTGGGATCTATCAAGCAATCAGGGCCCACTGCCAAGGGAAGAGAAGGAACTGGGGCTAAGACAATGGCTTTGATCCCAGGAAGAGAGGGCTGGGGGTCAGGAAGCATGAAGTAAGCCTGACTGTTGCTTTTGGCCTCGGTTTGGAGTAGGCTCCTCACCCTTAGAGGTAATGTTTCTCATGTAATTAATTTTGTAACTTGCTATGTGCTTTTGCTGTGGTCCTGATTCAAATTTGTCTATGTGACAGCAGAGATGATAATTTCTAAGAGAAGCTGTGGTGCAAAGCAATGTCTGCATGGTGCAGGATGAGCTAACATGGAGTGCAGACTTGTGCTAGGCTGAGTGCTGGTCTATGTCAGTGAGAGGCTGSCCAGTTTGAGCTGAAAGTTGATGCTTAAGGATGTCTGTGTGGACTGCAAGTTGTTTGAAATGTCACCAGTTTACCCTTGGTGAAGATAAGCACCAAATGCTAATGCTTTCCTTTGGATTCTGTAGGCCTAAAACCCTGCAGCTTCACTCTTCTGTCATTAAGCTCCTAAAAAGTGGTGATTTGCTGCCCTTGTAGGCAAGCAAGAACTTAGCTTGGCTAGCAGAAGTTCTTGGTTTGGTTTGGGGTTTGTTATCTTTTATTCTTTCTCCAGTCTGATCCAGGGTACCCTTGCTGGGGTTTGTTATGGCCAGCTACAAAATGGGTGAGACACCAGCATCAGCCATCTCCAGTGGTGTAACTTTGGGTTCAGTGTATGGCATTTCATGGATTTTAGACAGCCAAGTCTCCAGACAGCAGGATACAGGATGTTCTGTATTTGGGTAGGGTTCTGGCTCCTTGGTGTTGTTGTTCATCTTGGTCCTTCCACAGCTGCAAGAAGCTGAAGGTCCTGAATGAGGTCTGAGTAATAGCTCTAATCAACAGTTGAAATTAAGAGTTTTCTTTATTTGCTTTGTGAAACTCATCAGTGCTCAAGGTATGGGAACTCATTCCTAAAAATTAAGAATTTGTTCTGTAGGGCAAATGACCCAACTCTGCTGTGATTTTAGTGAAGGCATCTACCTTGACAGTATGGTAACCTCGAATGATCAGCATTGTATTTCTTTAATTTGTTGGGTTTTGCCCTGACAAGGGGCAAATTTAGTGTTGAAGAAATATCTCTGAATATCTTGTAGTTATAATATTTCTTTTATCTTTGCTCTAAAAATATTGAATAGTTGCTAGTACAAGTGTACYCTTTAACTAAGGTCACTGAATTAAAATCAATAAATTCCTTGTTATGTAATTTATTCCCCTCACAAATTATTCATAGTCTCCTATTTTTTTATTCTTGTTTTTTTACTTTATCTCCAGAGTCTATATAATTGGTKGCGTGGGKTTTTTTTGTTTGTTTGTTTCTTAATTGTCTTGTTTTGGATAACYTGACAGGAGAAAAAATGAAGTACATTTGTTCAATGAAATGGAGGTCAAATTATCTTGACACCAGTATAAATATTTGTACCAATGTAGCTGCAAAGAGTTTTGCTCTACTAGGATAATTATAAGGAGGAATTTAGAGTCTTCTTGGAAGAGTCAGATTCTTGTAAGAGAATATTCCATTTTTCATARTTTTCCTTTCCATTTTTAATATCTTCATGTGAAAAAAAGAGATCTTACTTGTTCATGCATGGCAGTGTAATTCCTGTTCATGTGTTCTGGACTAGTTTTCCCTTGGGGAGCAGGGTATGTTCAGGTGAGATAGAARAGACATTATCATCACCTTTGCCATGAACTGGTATACATCACAGCTTTCACAGAAATTAAAATGCACAAACCATTTCTTCCTCCAGCACTTCTCCCTTTAGGCTTCTATTGCATTGCTGCTTGCTTCATATTCTGTCCTAATTTTTTTTTAATACACAAATTGTATGCACAAATCTGTATGTGTGATGTTTCTGGTATAGCCTGGACTCTGTATCTGTCTCAGTTTCCACCAAAAACTGCATTAGGAAGTTTTTGCTATGAACAAACCTTTGCACAAGAKTACACAATGTCCTCCTATGCAGAAGAGGCGTAACTGTAGCTGTTAAATCCTATTTATTCTTCCTGCTTATGGCCATACAGCAATCCTGTAAAACCTCTGTGGTCTCTATAGGTTTGTGTATTTGTGTTGATGCTCAGAAGGATGTGGTTTGAAGCAGAGCACTACATGTGAGATGGAGACACTCTGGGAGTGTGTGTGCATGAGAGTCATCTCAGTGGAGTATTTTGGCACAGGGATGACTATTCATCTGTTGAGCATAACACTGGGACAGTCATCAGTGAGAATCAGTGTGCAGGGAATGAAGTCAAAAGCAAAGTTATGAACTTTGCACTTAGGGCTGTGAGCTCTGCAAAGTAACAGGCTTTGTGTTTCTTCAGAAGCATACACTGTCATCAATCAYGTATGGCTCTTTCCCTTGGGTTATTAATTTTGTAATAGTTTGCTGAATTATCTTGCTATAGCAGCTTTGTGGGTTTTTCTTCTTTTTTTTTCCTTGAGTTTGTCAGATAAGTCCTTAAGCCAGCAACAGTGAACACAATGCTTATTGTATTGCTTGTTAACAGCTTTGATCCCTTCATGCAATGAGAAAAAAAATTGAATAGGACTCTTGCATACAAAATTTTAAAGGGCTTTAAAAATTATTGGATTTCTCRGTCAATTAAAAGCTAATTACTTCATGTGTCAATAAAAGAAATATTTTCTGGTTTTATCCCGGCCCACTCTCTCTGTACACTCAGTAGTGTTTGATTGAAAGACTCACTCAAATTGGAAATAGCACACTGCAAACCCAACTTGTTTAGAGACCTGATAGGGATGGGTGGCAGCAAGGAAATTTGCTTCATTAATCACTCAGGAGGATGTTAATGCCTTGTCTAGAGTCAGAGACCTGTTTATCACAAATATCTGAGAATATGTGAAAATTGTAGATGATGTTGAAGTTGAGTTTGTAGCAACTATTAAGTGCAAGAATACAACACCTTCAAAACATGCAGCTGGCACCAACTCATCCTGGAATAAATTTACTCAGAGTCAGCTTTGAATTGACATTTCCTTATCAGTAGAGGATCAGACACCAAAATGTGAGGGAAGGACTAATCAGATCTGGAATATATTTTGTTACATATCTGGGACATTCCTAAATGAAGTCAGCTTTTGTACCTAAGGGGATTTCCCCAAAGGGGAAAATCACACTTCATTTGTGCAGTCATATAATTAAAAGCAAAAAATTCCTTAATTTAAACCAAGACAGAAATTCTTTACTAGATTCCAGGGGGGATAGGGATATACATGAAGTAGTCTACATAACAATTCACCAGGAGAAAAAGGTGGGGGGMAAATAAAGTTTCATTTGTGTCATGGTGTGTCAACTACAAGAGTAATGTAGTATTTACTTTCACAGTTGTGACATGGCAATCTGCTGTTAGATAAATTATTTGTTCTGAAGTTTTTGACAACAAAAATTTGAATGTTTATTCAGTTTACTTAGTTTGTTTATTCCTGCAGCCAAAGCATATGTAATGGAGTTAGAAATGCATATAAAATCAACTATTTAGCTCTTCCAGGACAATGGAAGAATAGCATTGCATAATGCTGACAATATAATAACCTGAGAACTTTTGTTTTTCTGTGATGTCAAGTTAAGGATTTGATTCTCCAATTACCTTGGGCCAGTTGCAGCACTGGRAGGTTAGCATTACAGGCTCAAATGCTTTCTGCTACAAGGAGATAAAATACCAGATATTTGAGTCATCAGAGGTTTAAATTAGTTGCAGTCTTGGAATATTGACTTTCCTTACCTCTCTCTGTAAGATTGTACCTGCACTGGGCTGCTTGTGCAACTTGTGGTGCAAAATCTAGTGGTTCTTTCTCAGCACTGTCATCAGGGTAAAAATGATGGGCAGGCTGTAACAGAAGGAAGGGAAATACAGATAATTARTTTTGCCAGACATAGGCTTTCAAGAAATATTTCTGCACGCTTTGCACTATTTACATTAAAAAATCCACATTTTTAGGTCAAAATGGTTTTCACCTTTCCAATGGCATGTGGGGTGAATTTTTTGCTACTTTCTTCTGGAACCAGGGCAAGGAGCATCTCTGTTCAAAAAAAAAGCAGCAGCTCAATGTCTGATACTCATATGATGTTGTATCAAGGTAGGGTTGGTCTCTTCCCCCAGGTAACAAGCAACAGGACACGAGGAAATAGCCCCAAGTTGCACCAGGGGACATTTAAATTGGATATTAGGAAAAATTCCTTCACTGGAAGGGTAGTCAGGCCTTGGAACAGCCYACACAGGGAAGTAGCAGAGTCACCATGCCTGGAAGTGTCCAAAAAAATGTGTAGATGTGGCCTTTGGGGACACGGTTTAGTGGTGAACATGCAGCGTTAGCTAACAATTGCACTCCAGACTTTGGATGTCCTTCCCAAGTTCAGCAATTCTATGATGTGTACCTCCAAACTGCTATCAGACCTGCTGGTTGTTGGACACAGGTTTTTTGCAATCCYGTCTCCTTATCATTGGCACTTATTACAATTACAATTACAATTACATCTTGCCATATTTATAATGCAACCAAGCCTGATAAATATTAGTGAGCCTACAAATAGACCAAAGAAGCCTTCATCTGATATCAAAGAAAATTGTTAAGCAGTGTGAGGAGACAGAGATTGTGCTAAAAGCAATTCTGCCTCCAATCCATTGCAGCTGTGTTAATTACTAGAGAGTGGGAACAGCTTTTCCCTCACAGCCATGGGTGTGACAGAAGAGTGAGTGAGCTGGTAGAGGGTCAGTTGGAGTCTGCTGGCCGTGCTGTGAGGAGGGAGGGACAGGAGGTCCTGCAAGGGACAGAAAGGTAAGCTGCTGTATGGGGGACAGGCAGGGTTAGGTGGCTGTGTGAGGGACAGGAATGAGCCAGCTGGAACTGCAGAAGGAAGAGAGAAGAAGGGAGAGAGCCAGAGCTGTGTGGAGCTTGTCCATAAGTGGGTACATAAAAAAGGTATGAAAGACTGACTCTAGGTAACAAGGTGCAGATACTTAAAGCCTTCTGAAGTTTTAAAGAAGCACTCTGAGGGTTGTGGCTGTCCCAACAACTGCAAAGTAGTCTCCACAGCTGGTTTAGAAACCACAATTTAATGATTTTAACAACTTTAAAATTTAAAATTCTGCCTGATTTTTATTCTAGATTGCTTTCTTAAAAACACATGGAAAAGCTTGTAGCCTTTGTTTATCCCAGAGCACTTGAAAGCAAAGCCTGTTTTGCTGGAGTGCTATGAGACTTCTCTGCTCTTCTGGAATTCRCTTAAACTCCTTTGGTGATAGGTAATTCTCTTTCTCAGTGCAGCTGGATCTCACTACCTCATTTCATTTTGCCATTCAGTGTTGTCAGTGGGATATTTTTAGCTTTCAGCACAATTTAGGAAAACTKACTAGAAGAGCCAAGAGTAGGAAGGAGCTTCCCTGCTCCTCACTAAACCAGATTTTTTTCCAGTGCCCTTCTCCAGAACAGGGCTAGRTCCAAACAGAGTTGAAGAGACTACAGGAAATATTTAGCTCTTGATTCCCTGCAAGATTGATACATTTATGGTTGGAAGACTCTAGCTTTAAGTAGTTAGAGTAGAAGTCTATCTGTATGTTGAGTGAATACAATTTATTGTACCATATTGACTGTTGTACTTCCAGAATCTTCTTAGTCTGTGAGCWTTTGATATGTATTTTAATACATCTMAAGGGGAAAAAGAAAATCTTTGCAGGTTTGTTGGCATGTATATGCTTTTAGTGCACTGAAGTTYGGTCATTGTTGTGATATTTTCATTGGCTCTGTCTTAGTAGCTAAATAAATCCAGAAAGAAAGTTAAATTTTATTCTGTAGTACTTTTTAAAAATTACAAGTTTACATTCTCATCCAGCTTAACTAATTTATGAAGTGCAATTAGGTGTAGTTCCTAACACACCTATCTCTGAGTCCCAGGAAAAAAATATGCAAGGCCCCTAAGTTAGCTGAGCCAAAGCACATGTATATAATAGTGGACAGAACTGGGTTTGGGTTTTTTTCTTAGTCTCTTTGAACAGATTTCTGCTGTTGAACACTGCACTATCTTTCAAGGCTGTTTTCATGACTTTGCTACCTTTACCTTTAGGAACTATTGTCTAGTTCACATTTTCCCCACACACTTTTTCCCACTTCAGGCCTGCCAGTTCTTGCTCTATCCATAGAAAATTGAGAATATATTCCACTTATCTTCATGTATTTGAAGACAATTTCTGTATGTTCTTTCCTTTAMATCAATCTCTCCTTTAAACATCTAAATTTCTTTCCATTTAATTTTCTAAATTATGGTGTACAGTGTGAAATTAAATTCCTGTCCTGTTTTTTTTAAGTCATTGATTAAAAATTTATTTCATATGCTGTTTCCCTTTTGACTTTTTCSCAATGATCCAGAAATTTCTTGAAATACAGTTCTGGGAATTCAAATGCTCTTGGGCTAAGGTGAAATAATTCTTCCCCTGTGATTTATAACCTAGCTTTTTGTTTCTCTGCAAGTTTAATGCTTGTCTTTTCTTAGCAGTATGACACYAGTGACTCATAGTCTGATTGGGATTCAAAGTAACACCCAAATATCCCTTTTCAAAAAACAGAGCTCACAYGTGACTGTCTGCCACAAGTGTGACTTCCTAGATGCAGTACATGCTCTTCTTCCTTTTTAATGGGATTCTGCTTTTCCAGTCCTTATCTCCAGTTTTTCAGAGTGTTTTTTAATTCTTATCTTGTCAAGAGAGCTCCTGAAAATCTGATCTCTGTTCTTTCATCTAGATCATTAACTGGAATACAGAGCAACCTTGGCAGCAGAGCAGACAGAACCTGGTGTCCTAYACCCAGCCCTGCTTTCATTGTGATGGATGGCCAATAATAAAAGCTCAGAGTTTCCCACCTAGTTTTGTCAAAGATATTTTTTCCCCTGTTTCTCAGACTATCGTGTGATATAAAGACAGGCCATATTAAAATCAGGATTTCTCCATTATCCACAATGCTTACAATACTGTTCCTCCAAAATATTGCAGTGGTTATACCCCACTTGTTCTTGACAAATACCGACTGGATATTACCCAGATCCTTTTGTTCTCATAGGCTTAAAAACTCTCCTGTTTTGCTTGGACCTGAGTCCTCACATGTGTCATACTAATGTTTAGTACAACATCTGCCATTTTCCAGTCTTCTCTAATTACTACCTGCTCTCAAAGATAATTTTAATGGCTTTGAGATAACAARTGCCAACTTTCTGCATATGTGAGAGTTCCATTTTGAAAATACCTGTTGCAACTAAGTACTGCTTAAACTGTTAATTCCCTGATTAGCTCAAAATAGGACCTTCACACCACCAGGACTCATTTTTAGCTGCCTGCATGCTCTTCCTTTTATGGAAGGTTGAGGGGAAACATTGGGCCGGGCTTGAATGGTCTGCCTGTAACTGACTCCTGATGTGTTTTATCRCTTAATTTGCGTTCTCAGTTGTCTCAAATTCATCTTTCCTTATCTGCCTAGCCAGAAATTAATGCCAGTTTTCTTTCTTTCTGTGTTTGCATTTGCTCTCTCTGAGTGCTTGCATGTCAGTTCTCTGGCCCCACAGAAGCTGGCCTCTGAGACTGTATGATGTTTGTTTTGTTGCTTTTCTCTTCCCTTTTTGAGCTTTGCAGCTCATGACTATTATCTCCCAAGATGCCATCCATTAACRTTCTTCAAAACATGGTCACCAAGATGTTCTGAGAACTGTTCATAGAACAGTTGCTCATCAAATTTCAGGTCTGATTCCCTTTAATTTCTGGATGTTTGGACAMGTGTACCTGGTTTTGTAGCACATGAAAAGGTTGCCTTTTCACTCATCCCCTCTTCTCTGAATAAGCTCTGTACTCAAAATTAAGAATCAGAGACACAAATATCCTACAAAGCAGCACTAGATCAGGCTCTGTGGTGAGCTGCCCTCCTTTGGAGAACTGTGAAGCATGCAAACAGGGAATGTTGCTCTTAAACACCTGGAAGCAATTATATAGGATACAAGATGTGACTGTCAGGTTTTTTGCTCACATGAACTCCTTCTGCTGCAATTGAAGTCCTTAAACCCTTTGCTGGCCTTGGCTTTCCACCAGGGAGGTGTCCAAAACACCCCTGTGACATCTCTTCTGTCCAAGACTTGAAATYGGAAGCATCAATTTGCAGAGAAAGAACAGATTCAACCTTTTGAGGTCTTTTTTGACTTCTATATTCGTTTGGAAAGAAAAACTGTTTTAATTCTGCTGTAGGCCTTAGTCAGAACATCAACAAAATTCTACCTAAACCAGTTTTTCCAAAYGGAGGAAAACCTTAAGACTAAAGGAGAATTTTTTGTTCACAATCATGTTWGATATAATTTGTAAAAAGTTTCAGAAATATCCCACCAAAAAGCTAAAATTCTAAATTTAGTAATCCTAGTTATCCATTCCAGTCAGCGTTTTATTGTGGTTKTAGTTATAGCAGAAGGAGAGCTATCAAGTCCTCTAGAACTCCTTTTATTCTGCTCACATGTCAGTTTTTAAAGGCAGTTGATTCAAATCACCTCTGTTTTGGAGGGGAAAAAAGCCAAATGTTGTTCTTTGCAGAAACAGATTTGACATATTTTTATTTTTGAGAAACAAATCTCTTGCTAGGTTGTTCAGGGTAATCTGTTAAATCAGGAGTCTGTTCTGAATTAGGGGCTAAGCAGATATCCCAAGAGACTGAATTTTTTTTTTTTAACAAATAATTTTTTTGCCTTTACTTCTAAACGTGTGAGACCGTGACCAAAAGTACATGCTGACTTAAATTTGCTCTAACTCATGATCCTTCAGCTAACAGAGCCTAGAGGCTGAAAACTTCAGAACTGCCTCCACAGTGGAGCTGCACAGATTTAAGCTTGTTTAACTTAGAGCACTTATCAGTTGATCTGAAATTTGCAAGTGCTCCTATTTAGACGAGCTGATTGTACAAGACCAGGCACTGGTGATTGGGAATACCCAGAGCATGCTGTGTTTGTGGTCCAGAGTGCCTATTTCAAATGCTTTTATGGGGTTTGTGATCCAATGAAGGCTTTTAGATGGARTATGTGCTGAAAGGTGTGGTCTGTGGATTCATTGAACTCAGCATTGAAACTTACATGAAATTGAAGTGAAAAAAAGATTTCGTACACATACTTTACTGCTACTAAACTGCTGGGACRAAATGTATAGACATCAGTGGCATGATTCAGAGCTCAGTTTTTACCAACCCAAACCCCTGGATCTCTTTCCACAGGACTGYTCTCCAGCATCTTGTTCCCAGTGTGTAGGTATAACCAGCATTAACCTGTCCCAGGTGGAGAACCTRGCACTTGCTCTTGTTCTGTTTCCCATGGTCACTGGCTGCCCRGTCTCTAGCCTCTCCAGGTCCCTCTGTAAGGCCTCTCTATCTCTAAGAACACTCACAGCTCTCCTAGTTTGGTAGCATCAGCAAATGTACTCAGTTCACATTTGATACCTGCATCCAGATCGCTTAGAAAAGCATTAAAAAGCACTGGCCATGGAATTGAGTCCCACTGGTGACCAGCCTGATATAAACCCATTAATTATGTGACCCCTTTCTACCCCCTGTGTCAGGCAGCTGCTCAGCAAACACACCATGAACATCTCTAGCTGGGAGCTGGAAGGGTTAACCAAGAGGGTATTGTGAAACAATAYCAAAATCTTTGCTAAAATCACTAACCTGCCACATCTTCTGGTTTCCCTCAGCCAGGGAATGGGTGAACTTGTCATAAAAGGAAACTCAGTTGGTTAAACAGGACTTTTCCCTCATGAACTTGTGCAATGATCAATGATTCAAGTGTTTTTAATAACTCCCCAAATGAGCTTCTCCATAGTTTTACCAGGCATGACGTGAGACAGGCAGGCCTGCAGTTAGAGGGTCATCCTCCTTACCCTTGTTGAAAACCAGGATAGCGTTAGCCAGCTTTCCGTCGACTGGAACTTCTTCAGAACCTTTAGACCTTTGAAAGCAATGCAAAGGGGTGCACAGTGATGCCGGCCAGCTCTTCCTCTACCCTGGGACGAATTCCCATGSATTTATGTGCATGACTTGATCGTGCGTCTGTCAGTCGGCCTGACAGACCCATCGCAGGGCAGGCAGGTGCACTTCCAATRATCTCTCTCTCCTCTCCCGGTAATCCTCAACCCTGGAGTGGAGACGTCCCTTTTCCTGGGCACACCCCGCAGCCGTGCTGGGGTGCCGAGGTCCCGTGGCAGCTCCTGCCTCAGGATCCCCGTTTTCACACCATTAATTCTGTCGGAAAAGGCTTCCGACATCTCGACTTTCCCGCCGCGGCCGCTCGCGCTCCCTCAGGCGCTGCTCGCGCTCCCTCAGGCGCTGCCGGGGCCCTGAGCCCCCCGGGACTGCCCGGTTCGGGACCGTGCGCGGCTCCCCTCGGCGGGACAGAGGGCGGTGGTTGTCCCGGATGAGTGTGAGGATTTAAGGGAAGCCGGGGATAGGCAAGGGCTGAAGCTGGAGGCTGCGCTTCCCCCCGGCAGCATCTCCTGCGGCGCGTCAGGTGAGGCTCCCGCAGCCCCGCCGTGAGGGAGCCGGTGACCGCCGGGGCTCGGCCGAGCAGCACAAGCGGTGCTGCACAAAGCACTTTCGAAAATTCCCTACAACGCTGGTCCCCCGATACCGTTTAAAAACTTAAAGATAAAACAAAGATGCAGCCAGTGCAGGGAAGGGTGTCAGGATGTTCAGTGGGGATGGGAGAGCCTAGAATGAGGCTACCTTGGTTTGTTTCAGCTACACAGTTGAAGACGGAGAGTACAACGTTCTTCCCCATGAGGGTTACACACCGCTTGACCAGGAAAGCTGTGGGTGCTCCATCTCTGTAAGTGTTCAAGGACAGGCTGGACAGGGCTCTGAGSCACCTCTTTTAGTATAAGGTGTCTGTGCCCATGGCAAGGATTTGGGTCTTTCCTCCCTTCCAACCCAAAGCATTCTATGATTCTGTGAGAGGTCTTTGCAGGTGCCAGCTKTTTGTTAAAGGACACTTTTTCCTTTGGTGAAGATGGCACGAGAACATGTGGAAAGCAGGGTGTATGCAGGTGGGGATCGTTCTCTCCTCCCATGTAACAAGTGACAGGCCCACAGTAAATGGCCTCAGGTTTTGCCAGTGTGGGTTTAGATAGGATATTAAATGAGACTCCTTCACCAAAAGGGTTGTCAAACATTGCAGCAGGCTGCCCCGGGCAGTGGTGGGGTCACCATCCCTGGAGGTATTTRAAATACATGTAGCTGTGGCACTAAGGTACATGTTTTAGTGGTGGACTTGGCAGTGCTGGGTTATCAGTTGGACTCGATGATCCTAGAGGTATTTTTTAACCTGAATGGTTCTCTGATTGAATGATCAAAGTTGTTTTAATCTGGAAAATAGAAGMAAGCTTTAAWACCTCTTTAGAGTATYSTTCTAGTAAGAATACTAGAAGTCTAAACATAAAACCTGGTAATTTTTACACTTAAAAAGCCCCCTGCATAGATGCCTCCTGTCAAAAAAAGCAGAGTTGAGAATATAGACAATCTTGTCCTTTAAAATCTTCAGTGTACTGAGTTTAAGGAATGACTTTGAGGCACTCAGCCTTATTTGTCTGAATCCTCTGCTGTATACACACAAACAATGTTTTTGCATAATTTATATAACTGACATTTAATTTCAACATTTCTGAGAAAAAGCTCAGCAAATGAATTATATGCATAAACTGTTGACCATAAATTTATCTAAAAGAAACCTTGGCATTGCTTTTGTTTAAGAATGCACCTGACCTTTTCTGTTCCTTTGTACAATGCAAGTATGACTGTCAGTAGGAGTTTAACACGACCCAGACAGTAGGAAGATTGCCAAAATCTCTTTACAGTGAATGTATTTTCTCTAGCCTCAGATTCCTTTTTTTCATGGGACACTAACTRTTGAAAAATATCTGCCTTCCAGATAAATTTGGAAGGCTTATGTGGAGAGGGAGGGAATTTGGAGGTTCAGAAACATCAAGTGGTTCACACCCTGCTTTTAATCTGTGAGCCCAAACTAGAAGAGCTTTGTTTGAACTATGTTTTCAGGGGAATACTGTCTATGCAATCTATATTCATGTTAGCACTCATGCCTCAAGACTTTGCAAATATTTCTGTCAGCTTTTCTGTATTTCTCCAGAGCTTACCTGCTTCTGGTCTGTTCACACTGACTTAAAAATTAAGGCAACCCCTCARTGTGCTTTGAAGCACATATTCAGAGAAACGCATTATTTACTTTGGAAACCTCTGGAGAGARTAAACTGGCATAGCTGAGGGTTAGAAAAGTGTTATCCCATAAATCAGAGAAACAGATGGGATGTTCCTGGAAATTCCTGTTTAGTGGATTTCTCTTTCCTCACATCAGCCATTGGGATCGTGTGGTGTGCTGGAAATAATCCCATTTGCATCTTTGATGAGAGTCATTTTCAGGAGTCATTTGGGCATATGTTCTTTGGGGGAGTAGAGTGCTATGGTCTGCTGTATTTGCAAAGAGGAATTCAATTTATTTTTCATCTACAACCATAAATTATTTTAGTTCTGGCATATTTGAGTCACCATTTTCTTTGTTGCACAGTTTGCTCCTTGCACAGGGCCCTYTGCTCTCAGATTCCAAGACACGCATCCTGTTCAAAACCAGATGACTGTCAGCAGGCCTTTGATGGGAGTGTCCACCAAGGTCCAGAGGAATATGCTTCCCACTCAGATCTGCTGTAGTGTTGACTTGTTCTCACTCTGGATATGCTGCAGATTTTTGTTAAAGAAAATGCTGTGTAGCAATACCCTGCCTGTCTGTGTTTCCTCAGCAGGGAAAAGACTCCCTTTAGGGGATAGGTTATATCCAGCTCATGGTAGACTCTTGCAAAAAATGGTTTTGTGTGTTGGTGTTTAGGCATGAGTTAAACATCACACTATGTCTGGCTGGCATAGTAAATTTTATGAGTGTTACTCCGCTCTGCTTTGCAAAGAAAGATTTCCAGTCTCCACACAGCAGAAATACAGCAATGGAACATACACAGGAGCGAAAAGCTGACTTATTTTCCATTTAAACAAATTCTAAATTCACATCTTTCAGGAGCTGCTTCTTTTCTGTCTGTTGGTTGCAACACTAAAGGAATAATAATTCTGTCTACTGCAATAAAGAAGAAAAGATAAGACTTAAAATTACCATCCTCCACTAAGAAGCTGAAAAATCTCAATTTACTCGTATGGTTTAGATGTCTAATGCAAGKGCCATGAGCACAGATGTCTTTGCAAGGTATTTCCTAACAAGGAAAATAGCCAAGGGACAGAGGGTTATATGTAGGCAATCCAAGTTATGAAGTATTAGGTATAGTGAGAATAATGCAGCCAAAAAAAAAAAAAAAGTTAAGAAGAACTTGCACAAAAAAGGTGCAGTTTCTTTAGCTGGGAGAAATTAAATTTAAAAAGCTATGTTCACATAACATTCTGGCTGAGTTAGTACCATGAAAAAGAGAATGCCAAAACTAAGTCAGAGATTGCATATATAACTTGGAAAAACAGGACTTAAAACATGCCCATTTTGTAATTATATCCCTAAATTGATTTACAGACTTAACCTAACTGGTGGCAAAATAGTGGTCTGCAGTTTTGATATCTTTGAAAGGTAAGATTAAAAAATTATTTATATACAGTTATCCTATTAGTTCAATTGTTAAAAGGGTGGCATTTAGAGTAGAAAAGTTTGATTTGTGCTTGCTGATAAAACTGGAAAGCAAACTAAAATTGCTGATTTTTTTTTTCTCTTTATACTCTAAGTTTCTGTGTTTTAGACTGAGAAATGAGATGGTTGATTTAAACCTAATCATGCATGCATAATAACAATGAACAGGAATGGCATCTCTTGTTTCACGAGGACAGTATGCCAGAGAGTTACAGAATATGCACAACAAGTCAAATTATATCCAAAGAGGAGTCAGAATTGTTCTCTAAGCTAAAGAAGGTGTTGTAGGGCTGTCCTGTTCCTGAAAGATCAGTTCATTAGAATATAAGGAAAATAATTTGTGTATCAGGTATGACATCTTGAGAAGAGATTGATAAAAGATTGAAGGAAAACAAGAGACTACTGAACTCTTCACAGTAAATCCTCAGGATTTGCCATGYGTTGTGTGGAGTATGGATTTTACTACTTTGGGGTCTTTTTGTAAAATGGAAGAACTGGGGAAAAATATAACTTTAGTACACATTACTTTTTTGTCATTGGTTTGGGGGATGGGGAGTTGRTTGCTTSRGGGTTTATTTTGAATCGTCTTTTTAAATTGGGAAAAGTAGAGCMTATCTCCACTGCAGTGCAGTTATCCCCACATAACTTTCCCTGCTCCTGGTTCAGCTGACAGGCTGCTGGCATRTGGCACTTGGATTTTAAGATAAAAATGTTCTGTACTCCACGTGAATGTGGTTTGATGTTGTGGAAACAGACTGTTTCAAATTTGACTGAACCATTCAGAAGAACAAAATTACAGTCAACAGGTGAGAGAGTAGAATGTGAAGGGAGACTGACCATTTTAAAAATTAATCAAATAATTGAATGCTAGTATTCCAGTTGAATCAGATGTGACTATAAATATTTAGTTGGTATTTCTTGATTCCCCATGACTGTGAAGAACATTTTCTTAAAGCCAGCCTCCCCTGCCCTCTTATATTCCATCTCTTTACTCATCTCTGTGCCAAAACCACAGCCTGGTGCTGAGGTGGTTAAGAAAGCAATGGAATAAAAGGTCCACACTTCATTCTCTTGCTATGCTGGTACCTGGTTTTCCCTTACAGAACTCTGTTCTCAATGCGTGGTGTAGTTGTGGAAGAGAGCTGGGCAGACAGGCTTGTCAGGAGCTCTCTTTTTATGTGTACAGTCATTCAAATGCAAACATCTTCTGGGTCTGGCTCCAGCCTGGAGCCTAGATAATGGAATAAGTGATTTTTGCTTCTAAGAATGAGACACTCTTGTTTTCCAGTTACAAACCTTTTTTTTTACAGTCAAAAGATCTATTGACCAAGTAAAAAGTCACTGAAAATGGTGACATTTTACAAAAAGCCTATAGATAATGGCCTATGCTATTTAGAAGTGCTCATTTTAATCRCAGCCAAACTATTTTACTGCAGAAATGTTGCATCTTAATGTTGTCATTAAAATGTGGAGTTAGTTTGAGATTTCTACTGCATTACATACTGCACTGACCTAACCTGTCTCTCAAATACATAAATGGGTGTGCTATGGGTAGTTTCCTATGCATGACATTTCTAAAGTTGCTCTTTYCATCACCAAGGTACAGTTACACAAATGTTATTTTTTTTTTCTTACTGTAGCATTAGGCAGTGTCAGGTGAAGCTGTGCAAGGTCCCTAGGTGAAGAAATTCCAGTAAGTAGTTAATTTTCTTTGTAAGTGCTCTTTATTATCAGTGTTGCAAGGTTTTTTTGTTTTTTATGTTCTAGGCTTCATTCAGTTATGTATTCAAGTGGGGTAGCTCCTCAATCCACAGAACTGAAAGAGAAGTTGAAAAAGAGGTACCAGGGCTGAGATCTTGGCAGCAGTAARTACCTGGTTATTCCAGAGAAAACTGGAAAGGAAACTTCAAGGAGTCTCTGCCAGTTCCTAGAGCTGGGCCTAGCTRATCTCTGCTTTTRCTTTCACSTACATTGATACAACTTTGGCTTGGCTCTAGCATGTATAGCAGGGAACATTCTCCAAAAACCATCTGGAAGTTTCAGACAGTCTGAACACACTATACTAAGCCTTTCTGTGCCCCAGGGTTGTCGAGGTATATTGCACTGGTATATTGCAAGAATTTTCCAGAGGCAGCTTCAGGAAAATCTTGTTAGAGCAGGTGGTCTYGATGCCCCAAAGTGGCCCAAAACTKAGTGAGACAAAGTCCYTCTTATGTTTTCAYAGCATAGACTGCTCTTTGCATTGTGGACCCAGCACAGAGTCTGTGTCAAGTTTGCAATTCTGTTTCTTTAGTGCGGGGTTTCAAGCTTGCAAAACATTTCTGGATGCTGTCAGCTGAAATTTGGATTCTGTAATGCCTTTGGCCAGGACTTGTATACACAGGGAAGATGTTTTTGGAACTCAAAACACATGCGTGGAGCTCCACCAAGATGAATCAGCAGCTCAGGAAACTTAGTACATCTTTCTGGAGCCAATTTCTTTTCTTTTTTAAAATCTTAGTTCTTTTTAACAAGTACTGGCTTAGTACTGAACTTTTCCCAAAAACCATATTCTTGCCCTGACACAACTTTGACCATTTCTGAACAAGTTTATGGGGTGGTCAGAAGAGCAGCGTTGCCACGGGCATGTTCTGACCAAAATGCAATACTGAACCCATAGTACAAAATACACAGAACATATTAGAGCACCTTGAGGAAGAGGTGTGAATGCTCACTACAGTATAGAAGAGAGAAGGARCATTATAGGAGAAGCCTGTAATCAYTGTAYKATTAGCAARCTCATAGAAATCCATTTTTATCTGGCTTACTAATAGATATTGAAYTGTACATAATCTTGTTAAGTATATTTGGGTTTTAAAATAAGCATGGCATGGGTGTGCTTCATTGCACCACCAGAAGTTAATTTCCTTTATATTTCAACTAAACTGCCTCATATTTTCGCTAAAGGCAATTATGGGGGAAGGGGGTCCATGTGCATTAATTTCCCACTTAACCAGTACTTGATTATTTCACTGCTTCAGTGAGTTTATTATCCCCTGGAGACAGAAATCTTTCTGACCGATRCTGCGGTATGCCCCACAGTTATGCTTCCTCTTTCATACAAATCCAGAAATCCATTTCATATCCTCTTTAATATTGAATATTTGCAGGATATGAAATATTGTATTGCTCTTCTGATGCTATTTCACAGCAGGAAAAAKATCCTAGTACAGTTAGGTATGGAAAAAGTACAGTTTTCACACTTTGGTCCTCTTTGCTGGATAAGAGGATGGCATTTTTCCAGGGCAGGGSAAAACCAACACCGAATATTTTTTGAAGCTTCATGCTTCAGCAGATTTTGCTGGTCAGAGCCAATGAATATATGGAAATAAGTTAATGGGAATGAATGAATGAATAGGTAGGACAAGATGGGTAATTTCTGTGGCTGCACTGCCCTTACCTTGCAACACAGTTGTAGGTGTTCTGTGAAACCTTTCATGAGCAGTTAGGTCTTATTTCAATTTTTGTATTTGCAGTAGTAGTAATTTCCAGGTGCCAGAGTCTTCTCCATTGCTTTGTGTTTCTAATGCTGTCTGTGTCACCTCTAGCTGCTGCAGTAATGCATTAATAGAATAAGGTAACTGTAGTCTGGAACAAACAAGGTGTGTGATCAGTGGAACACTGYCCCCTCCTCCATTCCCTTGTCCCAAAGTGTGGTGAGTTTACTCTCACATAATTTCGAACTGAATGCCTTCCAACATCCAGTTGGTCATTTCTTTGTCCTTATCACAACACAGAATCCTTTAGGTGTGAAAAGGCTGCGTTRTCAACCCAAATACTGATTTTTGCTCTGCATCCAACCCTCAAAATTAAAAAGGTTTCTGTCATAGCAAACCAGATGTGAGAGAGATCAATTAAAAAAAAATAAAAGTTTCAGAGGGAAGGAGGAGTTGTGTTACTGTCTCCTCTCTTGCTTATGGATTTTTTTTTTTGTTTACAGAATCCAACCAGTGAGAAAAAAACCATCCAAAGTAAGCAAAGATGATAGGGTAGGACAAAAAAYATTTTTTCTAGATAGCAAATGCCTTAATGCCATTTTTCTCGCTTTCATTAAATATTTCCTGCCCAAGAGAGGAGAAATTAAAATCTGTCAAAATCAGCAGTTTTACTAAAAATGAACTGTTTCCCCCTCCTGTCCCGTGYTGCCTGATTTCACTGCCAAATGACACATGCCAGTACATTCTAAAAGATCTGGAAATAAAGACAGATCACTGTTTTTCTACAGGAAATTCTTGCTAACTTTCAAATGACAAATTTTAAATGTGGGAATTAATAATCCAAACAATGCCGGCATATTGCGTTCTTGCAACACAAGCAACCCATGAGAGTGGGTGAATATTCACCAAGACCCTCAAACTCAGAACTTAATGACCTTCAGAGCAAGTTGAGCCACATGTCCTTCCAGAATTAGCAGACAAGTAAACACTGAGTGGTGTGACCTGAGCTGCCACCTGCCTTTATTTTCATTCAAAGTGAGAAACCATTCAAAAGATAATTTACTCAAAAAATACACACAAGTGAATAAACTCCTCTACCCACCTCTGACTGTGAATAGTCCAGTATGCTGAATTCAAAGGGGAACTTCTGCATCTTCTGCCAAAATTGAAGTAAARAACCACTAAATTTTATGCTTCTTGCAAGACTTCCCAGGTTACTGTATAATATCCATRTGCTCTGGGCTGCTGAGGTTCTTACCAAATGCTTTCCATGTTACTGCYTATYATTTACYATTCTCTTCTTATCCCATCCTCTGAAAGGGAATTCTATGAGGAYAAAGCAGCTTAACTAATGAATATCAACCAATTGAGAAGTGCTCGAGTTTTCAAGATGATCCATAGTGATTTAATTATAGRTGGCAAGTTCCAGGAAAAGGTAGCATGTAACTTCAGGATAAAATTAGTGCTAAGTTCTTCCAGGAATTTTCAATCAACCAACAATTTACAGTTCCCTTTGCTATTCAAAAATATTGGAAACGATTACTTCATGTTACAGACATTTAAGTGATTCTTAAGTTGGTAGAACAGATCCATTTTCTCCTGTTTTAAAGCTGACTAGCAATACGTTTCACACCTGTGCTTGCCTCTTTCCTGTGATATTTTCACATTCTTGGGTTTTTTTCTGTGTTTTCTTGCACCTGTGTGTGTCTTAGAGCCATCCAGAAAAATGACCAGTATTTTATGAGAACGCAAAATACAGCTATGCTGGAAGAGAATGATTTATTAGCTCACAGTCCTGATTAAACCACTTGGCAAATAGAGGTGTTTGCCTCACCTGCACTTGTGAATCTGTTGAGGGCCCTCACTGCTGTTCTCTAGGTTTAGTTTTGACTTCTAGTACTGCATGTGATTGAAAATTCATTGTACCATGGCCTGTGTTTCRGGCTAATTCAAGATACTGCCTACACTTCTCTTACATTAGGAATTTGCAATATCCCACAGTGAAAGTTCCTTGACTTGTTGATATCTTTCATAAAGTTCTTTGTAACTAGATTTTAATATCTTCTCCGATTTTGATTTTTAAAAGCTTCAAAAAACTTCCAGCTGTGCCAAAGGAAAAATATGTGTGTTCACATAAATGTTACATGAGTACTTGAATAGGTGAGAAGAAGTACAAAATGAAGAGAACAAAAATACAGTTTTAATAAAGGCTCCCTGCCATTCTGACTTCAGTCTTTCTCTCAAAATGATCAAAATAGCTTGCAATGCTAAAATAAGTGAAAAACTCAGAGTGCATTCGGAAGCTCCTACTTTGAGCTATAAAATTCAGCACCCCGAGTAAAAATAGTTGAGATCAACAAAATAAATTATTTTAGTGCCTAGGAACTCCCAAAACAGCAGGGAGAAAACAGACTCAGCTTCCTAAGGATTACCTCCCACTTCCTATTTCTTGCTTTCTAGGATACCAAATGCTCTGGTAACAGAGTAATTCAAAATATTCTTGGAAAGAACTATGTCCTGTTTTTGTCTCCAGCTTTTCTCCTATCATATTTACAACATATATTTGTTCATTGAGTTCCCTTAAAGTCGCTTGATGTTAAGAAAATGAAAGATACTGCACAAAAAGCAGTAAATATCCCTTAAGGACTGGATGTGATTTTAATCCAGGTTCTATCTGTTTAGGTAACCTGACAAACAGGTCTCTTGATTTCAGTGACAAAAGTTCAGGAATGAACTGAAAATATTTTCATGTGATTTGATAGACAGTTATGCAGATTATGTTGTTTTTGGTTTTTTTTCCCCTTTGAATTATAGTGTGGAAATCTAAAGGCACAGTGAATTCTGGAATGCACTGAATAGCACTAAGCTTGTCCATACCAAATTGTAATCATAGTACAGACAGCATGGTTCTTGAAGATTTGGGGGGGTTTATTAGCAGTGGACTCAGTACCAAGTTGYTGAGGAGAAGTGCAGCTAGAACACAAAGTAAATCTGAGGCTGGAAAGAACCTGGGGATGCATCTCTCCTGCCTCAGGTTGTTTCAGCTCAAATGGCATAAAACTGAGTGAAGCCATGATCAGTAGTTTTCAGAACAGACACACATCGAATAACAGCCATGATAAGTCTCTGTAGGACCTTTTCCAAAGTCAGCTTATCTGAAAGCTCTACCTTAAATCAGGCCTGCWGGTCCTAATAGAAGGCTTGAATAGATTTCCTTTTTCAGGGGGACTTTTCTTTGTGGGTAGCTTATCCTCTATTGTCATAATCCTTAGCCCTTAATCTTGATTTAGGAAGTAGTTTGGAATAACTAAGTAGACCACATGCTCTTCTGCTCAAGTTCATAGTTTGTGTGAAACCAATTGGGATTTTCTCAGCTGTATAATTTATCTGGTTGAGTGCCCATAAAAATAGTATCAAAACAGGCTCATTTTAGTGTCCTTAGCCAAAAGCTTTCAAAAAAAAATCTTCTTTGCCTGTCTGCTAATGAAGCAGGGCAAGCCATGAAGCGGAATCTCTCTTTGCAAGGTATTTGCTGCCTAAGAGTATCATGGGGAAACAGAGGCAGTGCTAAAGGCAATCTTGCATCCAATACATTGCAGCTGTGTTAATTACCAGAGAGTGGGAACAGCTTTGCCCTCACAGCCRTGGGTTGATAAAAGAGTGAGTGAGCTGGTAGAGGGTCAGTTGGAGTCTGCTGGCGGTGCTGTGAGGAGAGAGGGACAGGAGATCCTGCAAGGGACAGAAAGGTAAGCTGCTGTAAGGGGGACAGGCAGGGTTAGGTGGCTGTGTGAGGGACAGGAATGAGCCAGCTGGAACTGCAGAAGGAAGAGAGAGGAAAAAGGGAGAGAGCCAGAGCTGTGTGGAGCTGCCCATGAGAGAGTACATAGACAAGGTATGAAAGACTGACTCTAGATAACAAGGTGTGGATACTTAAAGCCTTCTGAAGTTTTAGAGAAGCACTCTTGAGTGTTGTGGCTGTCTCGATAACCACCGAAGAGCAGTAAATTTGAGTCGTGGCTGCTGGCTCTTGTGTCCAGGCATGTGCAGAGGTGACCCTGCATGGCATGCTGTCCACTCAGAGATCTACACTGCAGCTCACTTTTTTCCCCTCATGCTGTTTATTGTTAAGCAGTCATGGATAGCAGTTCCAGGGAGACAGTGTATTTTATCTGACTAGAGTAAGGTGTGATTAAATTCTGTAAGGACTTGTGGGGATGCTGGAAGGCTGGAGAGGATAATGAAGGCTGTTAGAATGCTTTCCATGGGGTTGTTGATATAGCAATCATAGCAGGACAGCATGCATTTAGCCAGGAAAAGTAAGGCATCAACATTGAAAAAGTGTTTTGTTTATGATGACAGAACATTTCCTATGGGTTTCCCTCATGGCAAGTAAATATATGAAAATGGAAATTACTGTGTGTTCAAGTGCCTTGCCAGTCTACWACATTAATTATGGGTTTGGCTGTTTATTTTCCATGTCCCTGTTGCATTGRAGTGAATAAAAYTTTGCTTATGTGATGCAGTTGAAGTYRCARAAGSAAATAGGTACTGRAACAGGRCACTGAACACARTGTGTGCCTGTCCAAAGAATTTGTCACAGCATTGCACRAGCAAAGATCACCGATAGCAGCAGTAACCTTGGAAAGACTCTTCCCACTCTCCCCCTGAGTTGTTACTGCTGAGCTTGATAGAATATAAGATGGAAAATCTCTTTGGGCTGAGTGGTCCCAGCTGTGTCCCCTCCCAAACTYTTGCTCACCCTCAGCCTACTCACTGGTGCAGCAAAGCTGTGCATGAGCTCTTCAGCTATAACTGAAACACTGGTTTGGTCACAAGAGTCAAACCCAGCACCCTGCAGATTATTCTGAAGAAAATTAACTCCCTTCCAACCACACTCAGTATAGCAAGACAGAAAAAATGTCTGTGCTGTGTGGAAACTTGGCAGTGGTTTTTAGGTTTAATACCTGGCAGATAAAGCTGGGCACTTAAGGCTCCAGTTCTTCAATAAGGATGAAAGACTGAGTAGCCAGGGTAGGCTTGTTATTGTTGCTTTTAGAGAAAGAAGAGGGACTATTTTCACATAGTCTCACAACAGATGCTTCCCCCTGATTGCCAGAACTACATTGCTGTAAACCATGGTCCTTTTTATTCTGGTTTGAAGACTGTGGCAATCAATTCCACTGCAATTGCTGCTTTCCTTTATTAAGTGTTGCAGCACTGTTTCTTCATGAGTATTCCCCAAAGGCATTTGCACACACTAATAAACGTGGGGCTTTTTTTATAAGTTTCAACARTCTTACCCAGAGTATAGCTGCTTCCTTACAGTCTTACAACTAAAAATTATGAAAAAAAGTGAAAGCAAATGGAAAGTTCAAGCAAAATTGGAAATGACCAAGGCGTGGTTTCTCACACTGGTGTATAGAGAGAAGTCAAGAGACACCAGTGTTCCAGTATTCATGATCACAYCACCTTCAGCTTCTAAAAAGTTGCTGTCTTCTGTTTAACACTATGCTCTATATTAAGGTCCAGCTGTAAAGCAGCTGTTAAAATATCTTTTTCACTATTACAACAGCTGAAATTCATGCAAGTAATTTCTTAGTGCAATTGCAATAAAATTGCTTCCACACAGTATATGGAATAGGTTAGTCTGAGGAAAATCTAAAAATATTGCTGACAGTTCAGAATTATGTAGTTTCWGCCTTCTGATGCTGAAATACTTTTCTTGTTGGTGTAAACAAGCAACTTTCTGCCTTTAGCAGCTTCCATCTTGCTTGGGCATTTATTGCTTCTTAAAATACAAGTGTGCTATCAACTGTACCTCAAAGGGAGAATAATCTGTTTTGCAAACCACTGGAACTTGAATAATGGGAAATTGTCTTTGTAGCGAAAAATTGTGCATCCTGGAGAGCTCCTGTTCAAAACAGGTTGTAGGTTACCTGCACAGCAGRTTAGTGGYCMAGACAAAGTRCTTTCTATTATGTGGTGATTCAACWATGACCAGCTTTCTTTGTCCTAACTGCCCCAAAAAATGGAAAAATGGAACCTATGACTTCAGCARCTCCCAGAGAGATGTTTACATGTTTGGGAAATCTTGATTTTGTTACCAAGTGCAGCACAGTCTTGYAAATCACTTCCAGGTGACGAAGAAYTTTTTTCTCCCTTTTTTCTGCTACCCAACATCYATTTTCAATCAATCTCGGTGAATTTATAAATGTATTGCAATGTGRTTCCATCAGGGGTGCCTCTCATATGTTCCACTGTGGAGATGCTGCWACTTCCCAAAGTTTGTGGTTCACTTTTGAGGACACAAATAGAATCTCTCTTAGGATGTGGCAGAAGCCAGGCTCAGAGCTGCTGTGGATGTAAACAAAACACAGCCAAGAGTCTTCTGGCAATAGGGCAGAGGCACCAAGAGGGTACAGACATAGTAGATTTGCCAGGTTTCTGTGAGACCCAGCTTTCCAAGAAGAGGTGCTTTTGTCCAGTGACTTAGTCTGGGCTTGTAGCAAGTGTCTTTTTCATGTCCACATCTTGTCACTGCAAAATAAGACCCCTTGTTAAAATAAAACATGCTTCATTAAGCTCTGAGGAAGACAGACTTAAATTTTAAACTTCTTTCAGCAATCTCAAAATTATATTATTTCGGTGTTAAAATTGTTAAAATGATAAATTTTTGTTTTCTAAAGTTATTTTTGTTTCAAAGTTGACTTTAAAAGAGTCAGCCARTAAGGTATCAATATTAGTCTTATTGCTTAATTCACCTTATTCTCTAAAAACTGCCTGAGTGGGCACCTTGATGCCTGATTAACCAGCAGTGCTGGGCTGCTTTAATGGGTACTCAAGAGCTGGAATTGGCACAAAACCTTTGCAAAGGAGTCAGCAGTTGTGAGAATCCCTCCTGGTGAATCTCTCCTGCTTTGAAGCCTTCCACTTATGCATAATGAAATACTTATTAAAAAAATCTATCTTTTTTAAATTTTAATATACATAGGATGGCTGTGTATCCTGAGTGGGGGTATGCAGTTTGATTCTTTACCTCACTTTAATGTGGTCATGCTGATGTCTTCCACAGGGTTAGTATTAATTGATTGAACTGAARTAAGAATTTGTCCCTCTCTCAAAGCAGTTTTGAGGCCCAACAACAAAATGCCATGGCCACAAGATGGCCTTCAAAACTGCCAGAGAAACTAGTAAGTCTGTTCAGAAAGCTACCAGCCATGTGTAAATATTGTTTTTCCCATTCTAAAAATTGATGTGGTTATGTTTACCTCAGAGAATCGAAGACCTTCCACATGGTCACTTTTAGGTTCTCCTTACTATTTCTTTTTTTTGCAGAGAGGTCACCCTTTTCATGATGAATAATACTAAGTCCTGCTACAAATATTTCTTGGAAAGATTCTTTGGGCTATCAAGTGCTATTTATCCAGAATAAATCCATCTGAGCTGAGCCCACAGAAATAAAAAATGAAGATGTCCTGATAAAGATCTGATCCATTTCTCTTACGTTTGGAAACTGTCTCTTCAGTAACTCCAAAATATACGCAGTCAGACGGTCTGGGTCATTACCCTGCCAGGTGCCAATCTCCCATCATATTCACTGCCASCTCTGTGCCACCTTCTGCCATTGTCTTCAAATCTGATTTGCACTGCCCCTTAGATACAAGGCAAAATACTGCACCCAGGGAGGTAACTTTGCACTGCTTGGTATGTTTATATAAAGAGAAGTGATGCTGTAAAAATACAGAAGATCTAAAGAAAACATGGTTACAAGATGTGATGTTCTTGGAAAATGCTGGATTTTTTTAACTCAGCCTGCTTAAAAATAGACATTAAAAGAAATTTTCTGTTTATTTCTTGACAGTGATTAATGCTACTGCTCTGGAAGCCAATAGAGTAGTTACACAGAGATAATTTTTTAAAAAACAGTTATTTTATGTTACATTTAATTTTCAATGGGCTGCAGTGCTGAAGTTGATCAAAAAGTTTTCTCATGATGTCCACGAGTAATCCTCTGTGGTGTAAGGATTCCACCCCAGTACASTGGGGTACTTTGGATCTTATTCTAGAAAGGATTTTCTCCAGCTTTGATGTGGTTATTGGCAAGGTATACTTTGTCCCTTGCAGGTAATGGAGAACACCTTTTATGGTGARAATGGTAAATAGGCCTTGAGAAGAAGTTTTGGKTTAAGTAATATTAGCATYTCATGGTTTCRTTGTTGTGTCAGATTTTTAATTTCYGATGTTAACCACACAGGCAACTTGCTTCTGAAGCAGCAACACAACTGKTGTGTCAGTGAGGACCCAACACCCTGATAAGTGGCTATCCATGATCACATGAGTAGTACTACCAAAAATACAACATGTATAAACTCTGGGAATCCTGTTTAGGCTTCAGTTTATCCATGTTAATACTCCAGTCTACCATTTTGTTCTGAATTGCRTAATAGTATCCTTCTCTACCCTATTGCCAGTGTTCAAGAAAWGCTTATTGGTAGACCTACAAGAAGCCCTAAGAGATTGTGGAGTAATGGRCAGTAGCTTAAATATTAAAGGGACTGACTCTTGTAGATAAGGTGTTGTATGAAAATGAGGTTGTGGATCAGTAGCCCAAGTTTTTCTCTCAGAAGCTGATGCTTGAGCTCATACATAGCTACTCCAGCAGTGTACAGCTGTCTTTCACCTAATGGTGATGAGCCTCACTCCTCACCCTGTCCTGAGGAAAAGATATCCTAATGCTCTAAACCTTCAGTTGTGTATTTGTTGATGTGGCATCCACCAACAGCTGCAAGAGAGAACTAATGCTGTCTTTTCCATTAACGGCTTAATAATACATAAATGATACATRAATGCTGTCCTCACATGAAGTACTTTCTTAATGATTGTTTACAGAATTAACTAATTGCATATTATTAGTTTAGAGAGAGCTAATAAATAAGGAATGGTGCAATCACTTTGAGTTTACTGCGTTCCACCACATCAAACATTTGGTTTGTTTCAAGTAACCCTAATTTTGGAGCAAACCATAGTCTAGACTCCAGCTGTTGTAAAACCTCTGTAGTTGCTTTCTCTGGTATGTTTTGTACTTTAGTAGACTTATTCTGTGTGCACCAAAACTGGGACTCTGGGGTATCATGATTCTAAGGAACCAAAAGTATTGGYGTTGATGGAAGAAAAGAGACCAGCAAAGGCTGGTCTCTCTAAAGTTCCTTCTTGTATTCTCTGCAAGACTGTCACCATAAATCAAGGCATCCATTTCTGGCTATCAGTTTTGTCCCTTCCATTGACATTCATGACAAATGCTTGTCTTCCACTCCTAGTTAATGTTTTCACTCACCGATGCAGTTTTGAGATTCTTGCAGAAAATTTACATCAAGTTCCCAAATCAGGAGAGTTTTTAAGGCATGAACTGAGTGAATTGAGCTTAAGAAAAGTATGCTGGAAATCTTTGTTATGTTGGGCTAGCACTGTCACTTCTTGGCTGTCACTTCTTTAATTGTTACACAAAACTCCTCTGGCTGTGATGTCCTCGGATTTAGTTCAAACAAGGCAGAGGCACCACTTCCATTAACTAAATGTTAATATGSTTCTTTACTTGCTTCAGGAATTTCACTTTCTGGCAGTACTGATTGTTATCAAGTTTCTTTTGGTTAGATTAGTCTTTTTTTTTTTTTTAGGATTGTCAAAAGATCAGAATGTTGAGAGGAAATACTTTCAAATGAAGTGAATGTGGTCATAGTTTTCACACCTCCTGTGGCAGGAAGTCATGAGTCATTGCTCTGACTGAGYAGTGCCACAGAGCATGTCCTACTCTGGGAGTTACTTACATCATTGTTACCCTTTTCATGGRCTGTGACTGATTATTAATGTAAATATTTCCTAAAAAGTCTGAGTACTTAGTGATTGAATCCAATGCAGAAGTTGTCATTAATTTATTCCTTCTATAAAGTAGTGTAGCATCGCAGTATTTGTTTGTAGGACAGACAGTGAAGAGAGATACCTGCAATTCCTACTGAAAGCTGGCCCAAAACTCTACAGCTGATGCTAGTGTTATTGGAAAAAGTTGTGGAACCAGAACAGCTATTGCTTTTTATTTTTTTTTCCCTTAAGAGAGAATCTGAGTATCCCTGAAATATTTAAGGCTGATATAATGTCAGCCACTGAGTTCTGAGTAAAACAATTCATCCTTGAAGTTTAGAATTATAGTTGCTGTTAAAAAACTTAGCCTTCAAGAGTAAAAGAACATGTAAACAAGCAGAAAACAATGTGCCAATGCCACAGGATAAGCATRGAAAGATCAGACACCTGTGTGTTGTCTTTCAGTGTTTTATAATAGAAGCACTTCCTATGGGGTGGTTGTGGTTTTGGGGAATCATTGTCCTCCAGTGATTTCAGAAGGGGGAAGAATTAAGTCCACACTAAGTGCTTGGGGAATTGCTGTTTTGTTAATGGACATGTTTAGCCCTTTTGATTTCCATTTATGGCACTGCAGGATTCTGCCTCAGAATGAAATTTGTGTTTGGTTTTTACTCATCGTCCAAAACACAAAATCTTCAGATTTTCCATGTAAACATAGATGRAAATAACAAAAGGCTAAAAATGAAGAGGATAGGCAGTTAAGATCATGAGAAAGAAAGTGGGGAGAGATTTTTTAATACTAATTGTTTACTCTGAAAAAGCAGCTTGATGCTCTATAATTAGAGTTATTAATCTTTCTTTTATTATAGTGTGATGATTAGCTCTTTGGTTAGTGAAAGCAAAGAGGAGCTTATTGACTTCATCATAACAAGGGTAATATATAATGAAACAGAATCTGGCAAACAATATTCAGCATAATGACCCAAAATTTCTTGATTCCCTAAGACAAAATCAAACATTTGCTTTTCCTCCCATTTACCTCCCATTTAGCCAAACTTCCCTTCTCAGAACTTSTTTATATCTGAAACTGAAGATAACCAACAGTATGCTGACACAATATTGAATACTTAAGTAGAATCTAGAAAAAGTACATTTATTTAATTTCATTTACTTTTGAGTACCATCTGTCTTATGAAAGATACCCACTTCATCTGGTGCCATATATCTTTGTGAGGCTTTTGTTTCATTCCACCACATTTTCCAGTAAGTGTTTTAAAATATTCTCTCAAATGACTCCTGAATCTCACATACTGCTGAGGTCAGTCTGGTAAGACTGTAGGTGTCTGTTGGAGCAATTGCTTTTCCATTTCAATATGCAAGAGTAATAGTCTAGGTTTAGAAATTTATTTTTGGTTTATGTCTGGTACATAACTCTGAAACCCTTTAGTCATGCTGTTGAAAAAAAAGGCATCTTTTTGTGGCATTGCCATACAGCAGCTCTGGGAAAAAATCTGGGGATTTTTATTACCTTTGTCATTTTTCATGTCAAATACTCTGTCTGCTGGTACTCCCCATATCATTCTGTATGGAGACCCAATGCTGCCTGTTGATGCTTTTAAGTTTTTCTATATCTGGGAACTCAAACTGTTGCTCATTGCACAAGTTATTTAGAAAGGTAGATCTCAGTGGCTTATTTGTCCTTCTTTTCTCAAACTTTAGCATTGTTATATAAAGCATTGATTTTGACACAAGTTTGAATAAAAATAGTATAAGCAAGGGATGTATTAAATGCAGGAAAAAAGGTTCATTGGCCAACTGAGAATACAAGAGAAAAATATGTAAGCAAACTGACAACTCAAAGTTCTCTTTATTTACTTTTTGTGGATAGTGAGTTCTTGAAACCACTGTGCTTTTTTTTTCCCTTTTTTTTTTTCTGAACACAAAAGTCTATCACCTGTGAGAGGCATTTTATTCATTAGGACTGGCACTTAGTCCACATTTTGTGGAACAGGCTTATATCTGTAACACAAAAGAATTTTTTTCAAAAATAAATAATTGAAAGTCATATTTCAGTGGAGCCTGTTGATCCTTGCTTTTTGGCATTATTATACTGAGACACACATTAAAAAAAATGTTCTTAAAGCCATAAAATGCAGGCCAAAAAGCTTGGTGTTTGAGTGGGTTTGGATGYGTGTTTTTCTTTTGTTAAACAGTTGTTTCATACAAGTAAATGCTGTTCTATCCCCTGTTTTGGAAGTTTAGCTTTGCTGGAGAACATGTGAAATGGTTCTGATGTGGATCAGGACCAGCTGTATTAGTGCAACAATAAACATGGTCATGCCACTTTTGGATAGAGTTATGCAGACTTTTGGTGAGTCATCTTTCATGTACAATGGAGGGAAGAGTAATTCTTTCCAGTGTAAAAAGTGAAATTCTGTGGTTTGAATAGTGCAGTTCATGAGAATTTAGCTCTTGTTTTGTGGAAATCAGTAGAATCCAGAGGAGGAGTACAGAGTTCTTCCTAGTGTAGCTAGCTTTCTGTGGAAATATTTAGGACAGCTACAGATGACTCAGTGATTGGTGGAGGATTAGTGGTCATGAGCTGTAGCATCTTAAATCCCCTTGCAGATGATCAGATTTGGATTTTGAAWATGCTTTAATTTGTGCTCATTAGCTTCACATAGCTAATTGAGTGTTTCCTGAACATCTCTGCATAAGCAAGTCCAGATGTTCTTTCAAAAGACCATGAGAAAAWTTCTTTTACAAGACCCTGAGAAATTCTTTATAGTCCTTGACGTGTTTGACACTATTATGTTGCAGTCATCCAATGCCCACATTAACCAGTCTTAATGACCAGGGCAAATGAGGCTATTTCAAATAACAACTCTGCCAATAACAAACAGCTTGTGTCACTCTCTGTACATTTGTGAAACCTTTGTTCTTAACATTTCATTTTATTGCTTTTTCCTGTTGCTTTGCAGTATTAATCAAGTTGATGCATAACTGGGTATTGTGAATTGTATATAAGCTTTGGTATACATTTTTGGGGGAGAAAAGATTATTTTGGAAGTATTATTGAAAGGACAATAGGTCCCAAACTTGCTGTTTCTAAATGTYGGTCATACATCAGAGGTCAGACAAAGACTGAAACAAAATGAGCCAAATAGAAGAAAGCAGATTCAGTATAGACATGCCTTGAAACCAACACTGATAGTGTTGTTTGCAGAATCCTTTGGGTCTKCTTACTGAGATGCAACCCAGCATGGGCTCAGGTAGCCACTCAAATAGCATTTCACACATTGTGAGCTTTTTTGAAAGCACAGAGAAATGAGACTGGAGTTGTTCAGATTTAAAACATGTCTATAAGGCTTGCTATGGCAGGCCCAGGGATGGTGGCAACACAAGCAAATACAGACATGAACCTTTTGCCCTTGAAGTGGCTGTCAGGGCCTGGCTTTGGCCAGAAGCTGTCTGCTGCCAAGTGATGCTGCTGCCAGGTGGTCTTCAGTCAGATACAGCATTCTGTTGATGCAAATATAGGGCTTTTGTACTGGAGCTTGTTGCTGACAGTKCTTACTGAAGTTAATATGATTGYTCTGTGATAKTCCCTTACCATACTGGCTCKGCAMACARCCCCAGCATGCTGRGAAACGGGAATAACACGATCAYRATTTAAACAGGTTTTTGACRTGGAATTGTTTCAGTGTGAGGCCASATAATATCAAGGCTGTTGTGTAAATCAAGCTGTTACACAACTTAGGTGTTTTTCTAATATTTGTTAATTAAGGGGAGCAGGTTCTYTGTATCTCTTTTGTCAATGACTTAGTGGCATAGTCTTTTTCTTATGAGTGTAGGATGCAGGGACTGTTGTAAATTCCATCACTGATGATTTGCACCAAATTTTTGCTTCAAATGGTTTAATAAGTTGCAGTTTGGCTTGTTAGTCAGCTCCATGCTGGAAGTGCTGAGTATGTGGTTCCTCCTCATCCTCTGTTTCTTAGGAATGTCAAGGGTCATTTGCCTAGCTCCAATTTTGTTGAAAATATTCAATTTAATTTTCTGTAGAAGTGTTGTCTTTAACATCAAGCAAACTATGGTTTTGGTCAAAAAATAAATTAGCTGCAAATTAAGCAAGCACTGGAGAAAGAGCAACTTCACCGTTAGTTTTTCAAATTTTTACTTTTTAATGCATCTAAACTTAAGTCACCCATTCTGGCAATAGCTGTCCAGAAGGAACAGTTGCCAAGACGGTAAACATTTTAGAACTTGTTTGTACAAATGTGAAATGATGYTCTGCAGCCCTAAAATAAAAGCCAAGTTCAAGACTTCAAAGCCCAGGGTCTTACTGAGAAAATATGSCAGCTATTCCTGTGGGCTTTGTGGAGAGCTGAAACCATAATGGGCTAAATGGACAGAAGATTTAATACTGCAGTTTCATATATTTATTGACTTTTCTAAACAGCAAATATAACTGTCCCTTGTTCCTAGCAGATGACAACATAAATACAACCCCACTATTCCCCAAGGGATCGAATGTGAGAATTAACATGGGGGAAAGAAGCAGGAAGACTTGCGTGTTATCTTTTTTCTTGTATACTTCCAGTACTCATCAGACAGGTAATTTTCAGCAGTCAGAAATAAAGACTAAGGGGTGCATAATTAAGACTTGGCAAAAGAACAGAATGTTACCTCAGTAAAGGGGGTTATGTTTAAGAGACTGAAGCTCATCAGCAATGCTGTAATAATTCCTATGAATGTATCCAATGGAATGCTGGACTGTAGAGACACAGTCAAACCAAACAAGATTTCAGAGTGCCTTGCAATGAGTTTTCATAGAGAAGCTGCCAAAATAAAGACCAGAATAAGCAAAAACAGTAAAGACTTCTGAAAAAAAAWGTGAAAATGTGAAATGTAAACAACCTGGAATTGTGAACTGCTAGATTAATGTAAAGATTTCATAAATGCTGTGATGAAAAAGCAGCATGTTCCACCTGCTCTGTAAACWGGCAGAAGGAGCTTAACTCTGAATCTAAAACACACTAGGGAGATAGATTTAGACAAAGACAAATGTCAGCAATGTTGAGACAGAAAAGCAAGTTAATAGTTGCATCTTGGATGTTCTGCAAAGCCTTTCAGKGAGACAGAGAGAAATTATCTATAATCAAAGGGAAAGGTGGCTACGAATGGGCTGAGATGGATGAAGACAAAAATGTCTGAAAATTGCAGAATATGTACAGTTTACAGGGAAAGAGAAAGAGGGAAGATTCTGTGATTCCACCAGAATTGTGATCCTGGGAATGATGAATGTAAGATGGGCACTAAAAGTTATTAGAAACAGTAGTACTAAAAGATGTTGCTGAAAGTCTTCAAGATTCTAAAGAGAAAAAAACAGGTGGTCACTAAATTCAGTGGCAAAGCTCTTGCTAAAACCATTAGGCCAGGTCAGACTTTGGGACATAAAAGGAAAGGAACAGCAGGCACATTGCAAGGATGCCAATAAGAGGAATACCAAGATAAAACTGGGATGGTATAGAGTGTATAAAAGGCTAAATTGCTATTAGCAGCTTATTAGCTTCTGTGTCTGAAGGCAGCACATGTTGTTTGYTCAAACCATGATGTAGAAATATTTTTGCCTGGTCAAGATATCTTTTAATGTCTTCTTGTGAGCTTATAGGATCTTAAATATGGATAATTTTCCCAAAAAATTTTAAGTAATGTTGATGTATGTTTGTGAAGCTGAYGTGTATAGATACATAAATATATATATGCACTATAAAATTAAWGATCTATGCAGAATTATTCTGCTTGTTCCCATGGAAGACATGCATATTCCAAATAGAAAGCTGTTATTACCATTATCAGTTGGATATTTTAAAACCACATTAKTATTTCATAGCCAGGAAAATATTTTAGTGATTAACTGTGGTTGTCTTTGCTAGGGAACACCTCATTCGTTCTGTCGGATACTCCCTTTCTGGTGGTGAAAGGACTGCAAACCCTTTCACATCCCAAATGGGCAYATGGCTGGCTTGTGTGTTTTCCAGTAACTCTTTAGGGAATTCAGCTTCTTGCTTCAGACTTTCCCTTTTGATGTAATGGGTTGTCTCCAATGTGGTAACTGCATTTTGGTTTTGTTTTTTTTTAATGAACAGAGTTTTCAAAAAAACCCAGAAGGATATTAGAGAGGGAAAAAAAATTAAATATTTGGGGAGATTTGAGTTGTTTGTCTCAGATTTGTGCAGGATGGACGTTGCAGTATTTTGTCCAAGCTGATATTGTTCACTTGCATTGGCATTCTCAGTTACATGAATMCATGTTGCGAGTTCTTCAGGACAGTGTTGTTGTTTCACCTCTTGTGTCCTGTCTGTGCCAGCAGCAACTTTTACTCATGTAGGGTTTGGCACTTCAATTTTTATTTCTTTAAAGGTCTCAGAATATGGTATACTGTTATCCAGTCTCCTGTGTCATCACCCTCTTTTTCTTCTAACACCTGTGCTTGTACATTTTCAACCCACAATAATGTGGTCCTAACTAATCTWATGACCTGGAGTCCTGAATATGGACAAAGTTAGAGAGGGAAACATGCATATTTGTTTCTAAATGAAGATGTAATTAGTTTTCATTCTTATTTTTAAACATCCAGTTTTGGAACTAAGTGRTARTTTTTTCTCARTTTTGATAATCTTRAGGGATTAAATATAAATTTAAATAYAAAGCCACTTTACCCCAAAAMATCTCTGTTCCTYCTAAGCCMCAAAATSTGCATCCCTACATAAAATGCACAAAYAGATTTTATGTCTGTTTCTTCACTGGGCTGGGCATTGGACCACAGGAGAAAGTTTTTATATTCACCAGAATGAACCTGGTGCTCCACCCCCTGCATGGAGCAAGGGCATGAAGAGGTCATTGTGTCCATCACTGGTGATAACAATCTGCTGGTCATGATTTGCCTAAATTGGATGTAACCCAATGTTTGAAGGTCTGCAGAATTTCATCACTGTGGGAATGATAAGCATAAGTAATTGAGAGAGAGATTTCTTATGTGTGATTTCTTACATTCAGCTACAATGAGCAGATTTAAGCACGTGCTGATAACCATTACAAATACGTTTAAAAACAGGAAAACTTAACTTTTTTTCCCCTCCAATATTCTCGTATAATGGAGAGGTCACTGAAGACTGATGCAGCTGCAGCCTTTCTGACTGTTTTGTGCAGTCACCAAATGGTGGTGGTGGGAGGATGGAACACCCTTTCAAGACATGCCTTGGGTGGGATTTGGCACAGTGGCTGACTCTCATCCAGGAGAACAGCCTGTGCAGAGAGGACACTTGCCAATCAGCTGGTTGCATTTTTAAACATGTTCTGAATCTCAGAAGACTGTTCTGTGAACTTCATGTTTCAAACCACTACAAATTTGCCAAAACCAAAAAATACTTGACTGAAGCCTGAAGATTTATGCCGGTGGGATAAAACACAGGTTTTGTAGTGAAGCAGTTCCTAAGCAGTGCCACAAAATGTTACAAAGGATCTGTTGGCAAGGTGCTTGCAGCTAGTGAAAAGTTGTCTTCCTTTTAATGTRAGAGTACACGGAGTACAGGAATTGCATCCCAAGAGTCATCTTTCCTGATTGCCCTGCCCACTCCTGATTCCCTGTATTACAGTTGTTCCTCTTGGGAGCCATTCCATGGTGAGTCAGCAGCAGCAGTGAAAGCAGTTGGATTTTGTGTTTCAGATGCAAGAGACTTTGCACTGGTTCTCATTGGCAACATATAGAGAGAGGCATCTAGAGAATCATTATTTATTGGGACTTAAATTATTTGGTATCGTTTTATGGAAAAGATTATATTAGATTTTAAAGAAAATACAGTTATACTGACTGGTCAGTCGGATGGAGTGGTGGTTTTCTGATGAGTCGATCAGTGAAATCTCTGAAACCTTTCAATGTAGTTCTTGCTGAAAGACCAAAGCAAATTCTCCTTCTTTGAGGAACCATTCTGTCAAAAAACATGTCACTTGTATGTACACGTAAAATATTTTACTGCTAAATCTACGGCATGGGTAGACAAAGTGAGTTCAACTTTCTTATTTACCTACCTTTAAAWAAATAGTATATTATATAAACCTCATCAGTGGAATATGATCAAAACCTGTCTGAAAATAACATTTTCTAAAAGGAAAAATTGCCTCACTCTAACTCTTCATGTCAAAAAATACTGACAAATATTCCTTACAAAGCAGCCAAAGGCAGGGAAACAACTTTTTTAAGAAGTTTGCATATTACTTGTACAATTTTAAAACAGCTATGTCAGTATGGGTTATTTAAAATTATACTAAATTATATGATTTTGTGAGAATGACAAATCTAATCATAATTTTTCTGCAGAACAATAAGATCTATAATAACTAGAAAAGAAAGCTCTCCAGAAGAATGTGGAGGGAGATGTCAGAAGTAGAAAAGATGAATTATGGAACCAGGGAGAAACTAAAACAATTCAACCATCTCTGTGCATTTGGCCACCACAGTGGCTGAGCAATRCTATTTATTTGTGCYTTTTCACCATGGCAGTAGCTGAAGYTYTATCTCCTGRCRATGCCTGAGGTGAATTCTGTGTACCTATGGATACTCATGCAGCCTGTCCATGCCTGCATGATATCCCTGTCTCAAAATGAGCAAGGCCTCAGTTTGATGCTGTGTACAAACAGAGCTGCAGGACGTTGTGGTTTTGCCTGACAAATTTTGTACRTTTCTAAACAAATTTTGTAAAAGCAAAGCACTTTATCCAAGCAAGGGAAGTTATCTGGAACCAACGTTTCACAGGCATCAGCCAAAGTGAGGATGATTTTCCTTCTCTGCAATTGCGGTTGAAGATGAAGCGTTCTCAGGCCAGCTGCAGTGTACTAGGCCAGAGTCTTTGGATTGAAAAAACGTGTGCTGTGACCGGGGCAGAGTCACCACGCAGCTGATACAGAAYAACAAATCATTCCTAGGAACAGCTGCTGCACCAAGAGAGGGTTCTAACCCTTCCAGTGTCAGTGATTAGGTCCTAAGTAATTTAAAGAGACCTTATTATCTCAAAAAATGCAACACTTCTCCTGAATAGCACTTTACTGTGCAGACCGCTTTGCAGTTCCCAGAGGTTCGATCATCAGTAAAGCTTTTGTCTCCAAAATTTGTGCTCTCAGACCTGCTCCCAGCAGAGTGATCAGTTCAGTCCCCACCAATTTTGTATGTGTGTACGTAATTTAAACAGCATGTTTCACATCTTGGTGATAGCAGTAGCGTAAAGTTTGCCAAGAGGAASAGTCAGCTCTCCGAGAGTTTCCAATACGTGTCTCCCCAATACGTGCCAAGCTAACTCGTGTCCTGGTGGTGACACAAAGTGATTGGCAGCAGGGACAGTCAGGCAAGCATGGCTGGTGCAGGGCAGAGCTCTTCCCAGGCACAGAAGTTGTAGTTTCATWGGATCCTTGGTTGATTGCAGATACAGTTCCTTTTATCTGCCCAGTCACATGCCTGTTATAAAATTATTGCCATCTGTTAGTTGGAAACTCCATTTGGAAGCACAAAACAGCCAACTACAGGGATATCTGGCTTAAAAGAATTCCACTTTATGTTGCAGGGTGAATTTTCTCTCATAACATCAGTCTTGTATCACAATGTAAATGGTGTGTTCAGAATTGTRCAGGAATTGTTCAGAAAGGTGTTAATTTTCAAACTTCTGAATCAAATGGCTGACTTAATTCCAGTGTTCTCCAAAACTGTTCCATGACTGCTGCAAAGCATTCAGGCGGTTGGTTTTCGGTTTTTTTTGTTGTTGGTTGTTGGTTTTTGGTTGTGTTGGTTGTTGGTTTTTGGTTGTGTTGGTTGTTGGTTTTTGGTTGTGTTGGTTGTT